>LOJH01063723.1:1878-12566 GCA_001685095.1 Ellobius talpinus
TTTTAATCTAGGTTAAAGAGCCTAAAATAGTGTTAGATCATTGAGCCCAGGCAATTGAAGGAGTTGCCCTGTTAGCTTTCAAACAAGATGCAGGGGGCATCTGTGCTTTCAGTTCAGTTAGATCGAAGTAAAGTTTCTTTAAGGATAAGGCTGGAGCTGGGAGACAGGGATAAAATCACAGCACCACATTCTGTTCCAGAACATTCCTTTCACTCCTGTGCTGTCTCTACAGCTTCATTTGAAGTGTCAGGAGAAGAGAAAGAACCCATGTAACCCATGAAGTTCTGACAGTTTCCTGTTTCTTCTTGGAGCATGATCTACAGAGAAATATTTAATAGAATATAGGTCCCAAATGGTCATTTCTCAGAGATCAGTGATTGCTATTGCTCTATCCATAGCTCTGTGTATAATTGGTGTTGTCTAGAACACAGATCATGCTGTCTGTTTAGAGAAAATGTTTAACAGTTATAAGACATAAATGAGTTAATGGCCTATTTTATTTCCAAAACATGGGGGAAAATATGCTTCATGCTCTAAAGACTGGGATCCACATTGCAAAGCCTGGGGGACTCTTATATGACATGTGGGAAAGGATGTCTGTGGAATGCCAGTTGCATATATTACTGATGTGCTAGAGAGGAGAGGAAATTACAGTCAGAATAGATATGTCTCTGTAGCCTTGTATCCACATTCTAATAGCCACAGTCTATCTTAGCCTGGATGGAGCTCTAAGTTATTAATTGTTTTAATGATTTCATTGATTTCTGTTAATCTAGGTAATGTGCCTTACTAAACTCGGTAGTTTATTTTGCTTTTCAATTAACCTTTTACTTTTGTTATATCATTTTTTATTAAAAACAAAGGTTTCATCTGTATTTTAATGATATGCCCATCTTAGTGTATTATGAATAGTATTTGGCTGTACATTAACTTCCCAGAATGCTTCAAGGTAATGGCCAACCACAATGGGTATGTCTTATTTCAGTTTATTGTCAATACAAAATATTTTTTAAAATGTTATTTGAATGAATGCTAGGATATTTTACACAGAACCAAAAATATTTTTAAAGAATTCTAAAAAATATTACCATAAAGATAAAGTTATCATTATCTTATGATTAAGTTCTTCAAGTTTATGAATCATGAAATTACTTAAATTTAATTATGAGGTGTTTTAATTTTATTTAATTAATAATTATAAAATGTTATCAAAATTTTGGAAATTTTGTTGTAATACACTTTAAAGAAAAAGTGCTCTATGTATATATTATGTTGATTACAAAGTACTTTACTAAGAGCTAACATACATTGATTATTTAATATTCAATTTATTCTTCCTAATTAAGGCCTCAATTCACTTTGAAAGATATGAGATTGTGCACTCCAAAGCATGGTACTTAAGATGCTTTATTCTTCCTTTCTGAAGAGAGATATCCTCATACAACTTTTGTACCAATTAAAACCTGTTAATGACTAAACACTGCAATTGATTAGTCTTTGTATGTTTACAGCTCACTTTAATTGCTGAAAAGCGCCATTTGTCAGCTTCATGTTCTATTGACAATGCTATTGACTTATCTGAATTTGGCTTTGTCTTTTCTCTCGTACATAAAACTCACATATGCAGTTCAAATGGGAAATGACTGTATTGATTTCTTTAACTTGAGCCCAAATGCTAAAGATTTTTGGATAAGCTTTCTCATTACTTAAGCCAAAATCAATAAGAAAGAGCATCTTTTAATGAAAGAGCAGTTTGAGCAACGTACTTCAGAAATAGGGTCCTGTTCATTCTTTGCTTTACAAATCGATCTCCTAGGTTCCTTAAGTGAGGTCCAATTGGTTGACATTGTGGTTTGTCTTTGTGTGTAAACTTGGAGCTTCAGAAAAGAGAAGCAGAGCTATGTAGACAGTACAAAGAACGCTCTCCCTGGGAAAAAAAGTTGCTGCTACCAGGTGGAAAATGGAGCAAGCAACATGACTTAAAAACATAGCAGCACTATTTTACCTAGTTTGAGCTCATGCCGGTGCATTTCATGATTGCCCCTTCAGTTCTTATTGCCTTATCTTCCTTACAATTCTCTATGCTTTTATTTAATATATTTCAATATTAACTTGTATTTTTGTAAAAATTTCTGTATGTTGATACAGTTAATGTTTTGAAAAATAATTTATAGAACTATCAGACCATTTAAAATAGGCACTTTTGTTATAATGATGTTTTCTTCGTGTGTGTATGCATGCGTGAATGTATGTGTGTGTGAAATATATCATCTTCTCCAGGAAGAGAAGCATAGAAAATTCACTAAACATGTAACGTTCCTATTCCGAGGAACAGCAGGAAGAAGTGAACACATAAAACAAGTGTGGACAGGTCAGACGTCAGGTTCTGTACTATGATACCATTAACTCCATGAACTACATAAATTAAGCTGATTATACCTTCACTTAATTAACTGACAATGACCTATTGATGCACAGGCCAAGTGAGCTAGAGACTACCTGCTGCACTGTACTTAATTTATTGGTTTTCAATTAGTTCTTCTCCTCCCTGTGATTGTTGAGGGAAAAAGGCCATTTACATCTATGTCTTGTGACTTTTAGGTACAGTGGGTTTATATTTAAAAGTGTATTCTCAGTCATTATTGTTATTAAGAATTCTAAGGTTTATGTGAGTACTTGTTTTTAAATTGCTTCATATAATTTTATTTTGGATAGAATAAATATGTAGATTAAATCCCTTGTTACAAGGATCTTGATATACAATACTATTAAATGAGATTTAAAATGATTTTATATTCACTTCAAGTATCTTGCTTTAGTAAATTAAAATATTTTTGACAAAATTGCAGAAAAGTATTTTCATGAAGAAAGTTCTTAGGCAAACATAGGTTTTACTGTTTTCTGTGTTAAAAAGTTTTTCTTAAATATAAGGATTATTTATACTCTAAGTTACAGATATGAAAATTTTACAGTAAGTAAAGCTTATTGAATTTAACAAAATAGTCAATACACTTTCAGGTCAAATTTTCCTTCAGGTTTTGACATTACAGTTCCAGGTACAATAATAGTAGTTATACCTTATTATGCTGCCATCTGTTCTGTAGATTGTATAATCTACTATTGTGAAGATAATTATTGGTCATTATTAATGTTGTCAGATGCTTTGCTTGTGAGTACACCATAAGATATTTCTTGTCTGTAGGTATTATAATTATTTATGACTACCTATTATTATATGTACTATAAATTACTACTGTACAGGATTAATGAAAATATAAAAGTAGTGTGTTAGCCTGCTGTTGTAAGCCATGCATCTTTTTCAATCTCAAGTTTGTTTGGGAAAACTGTTAGTGGAACCTTGCTTCAGAGCCCCATTTAGGACTGTCAGTTTTCATCTGTATTTGGTGTGCATATTTCTTGTTTTGGAAGTTCAAAGGGGATAAATGTTTCCATGAATTTGGGAAGTCAGGAGTGGATTAACAACTTGATTCCTCATATAATACATATGGGTAGAACTCTATTGTCTGCATCCATAAATTTAGTATTAAATACACTATGCATATACCCTAGTATTAGCAAGGAGTTTTGAAGTGATTTTAAATGAAGCAGTGGTTTATTTTTCATTTGTTTGTTATTTTCCTACTTTAGTTTTTTTTCCCTAGGGGAAAAGCAATAGAGAGGAAATATCAAGGTATAAGTGACATTAAAGTGAAAATGGTAATATAACAGGAGATAGGTTTGAATTAGGGTGGGTGGAGAAACAGTAATATAGAAGATAGAGGGAGGAAGGTAAAATAACAGGAAAGATGTCTGAAAAAACTCATAAAGAATTATATTACCATTTACCTACCTAAAATTACATTATATATATATATATGTCTGTACAGAAATAAACATATAGTATAAATGGAAGCTTATGACTCAGGGTAACTAATACTTCCCAAGGAGCCATAGGCTATCTAACAGAAAACCCAGCACTTTTGAGATGCCTCCATTTGAATTGTTAGTTAGAGTTGCCCAGGGGACTCCACAACTTTCATTTTGCCATTGCCCTTGCTGCATTCCAGAGGTCAAAGGCAAATTCCTATTGCTGAAGATACCATTTACTTTAGATCAAAGACCTGAAGGAACGGAGATATTCTGAACTGAAAGCCTCCTCAGAAAGGATTAGCTTTCCTGAAGTATTAGAAGGTACCAGGCAAATTTCTAAGTGAGAGAAACAATCAAAACTCCCACTCAGATATAATGCCTATGACTGAAAACAATAACCAGCATTGAATGGCATCCCTTAGGTCTCAATAGAGGTACACATGCCTTTATGTTAACCAGTAGCTCTCTAAGTGGACTTAAAACCTGCTCAACAAAATAACTCATACCTCTTAATTGACACCTACCCAAGTATCCTGGGTTGTTGAAGTCATGAACTTGGAAGAGAACATACAAACTAATATAATATATAATATAAACCAGTATAATTCAAAACTACATTCTAAATATTTGCTTTTATATCCACAGATAAGCGTAGTCCTCATCCTCATCAAAAATTGTCTCTTCCACCAACCTTTACAGCAAACCTCAACTATTCAAATGCAGAGACCAAGTGATCACATCATGCCCCATCCAACCAAAATTTCTATCTACACTACAGTTCTGAACATAAGACTCAGGATTTACAGTCAAAGAGTAGGTGGAAAGATTATCAAAGCAGGAGGAACAGGAGTTTTCTGTGAGATTTGTGTCTCTTTGAAATGTCAGAGAAGCCGTACCCAAGAAGCCTCACTAATATGGTTGCCTAAATAAGAACTGAATAATGAAGACACCAATAGACATAGTGATAATGAAGGAGAAAATCTCATGGGCTTCAAACTTATTCAAAGAACTAGTGGCAATTAAGAAATGTGAGAGAATTGTCTTCTCCAGCAAAGAGTTTCCAATTTGGTTATCCAATAACAAGTGGTTAGCCCTGAATTTATACATGTATAATATCTATCTCTATCTAATTTATATGTATATCAGTGTTTATCTATATCATCTTCATACATACATACATACATACAAACCACACACACATATAGTATATATAGCACATATAGCATATATGTAGCATATATGTAGTATACTATATATATGCATATATATGCATTATATATATAATATATATACTTGTACTGGTAAAGGACAGCAAGCAAGATATATTTATACTCTTAGGAATATATATATATATAATTGTAATATACTGCATATATAGATTCATATATACACATGTAATTATATATATACTTTAAGAAGTAGAGGCCGTGAATTTGAAAAAGCAAGAGATGAGTAGGAAGGATTGGATGGAGAAAAGTTAAAAGTTAAAAATAGTGCAATTATATTTTGATTTTTAAAAATGGATGTGTTCTTAGTAATTTTTATTGAGAATTTGACTGTCCAATGTAAACTTTTTCCCACCTAAAATTTCATACTATCACAGAATTTGCAATTTAAGGACTAGAGAAGGGAAACACAATGTTGTTTGGAAATATCAAATGACTGGATGATGTTTGGAAATAGGAAACAACTGTGACCTCTCAAAACTGAATTCTAAGCCAGGGGGTGGTGGCACATGTCTTAATCCCAGCACTCAGGAGGCAGAGGTGGGTGGATCCCTGTGAGTTCAAGTCCAGACTGGTCTACAAGAGCTAGTTCCAGAACAGCTATGGCTGTTACACACAGAAACCCTGTCTTGAAAAAACAAAACAAACAAACGAAAAAGATTTCTATTTGTATTGGAAATGGTTTTATATATATATATATATACACACACACACACACACTTTGTCCAAATTAATAAGCTGGCATCTAGTTCCATCAACTAGTTTTCATTAGATTTTTTTTCTTTGAAACAGTCTTGCATTTAGCCCAAATTGGCCTCTAACTTGCATGTATTTGAAGATAACCCTGAACTTCTATCTTCCTGCCACCAAACTCCTCAGTGATGGGATAATGGGCATGTCATCTCACCAAGTTCATGTGCGGCTGAGCATCACATCTAGAGTTTCATGCACATGCAGTCTTGGTGGCACTTCAGCAGATGTGCCACACTGACAGCCCCAAGTATTAATTTCTGGACACCATATTTGTGTTATTTATGGGGCTGTGTGTGTGTATGTTTGTATGTGTGCATGTGTGTGTGTATTTATGAGTCTGTATGTTTAAGTGCACATAGGACTGGTGTCTATAAATTAAGACACCACACAAACCTCACACAAGAAATTTATTGGGGGGGGAATCCAAGAGGGTGGCTGCCTCTGTTTAGGCAAGAAAGAGAACTGAGCATAAGGCGGGCTTATATAGCATTTCTTGAGGAAAGAAGAACTTTTAATAGAGGAGCGCTTTCTACAATGGAGACTGGTGGGTTTCAGGTCCAGAGAGTGGGCTATTGCTCTGCAGTGGGGAGTGTGTCCAGCAACAATGGCAGTTAGAGTATAGTTTGGGTGGAACCTGGCAGGTAGAGATCCTCAGGGCAGGGGCCAGGCACTAGGTTCCAACAATTTCTCATACATACTTTTTGTTACTGATCATTTCTAAGATTGCATCTAACCAGAAGGCAGTTATTGAAGCCAAGTATATAATCTGTGCATTTTCAGATTTTAAAAGTTGTTCGTCAAGTTCTGTTTTCATGGCAGGTTAAAATGTATAGACATTTAAGAGAGATTTCTTGGGAACATGAAAAATTTCAGTATATTACTAAACTGCAATAGTTAAGAAACTTTTGCACTTATTAATACAATTTTGACAATTTGTATTCATTGTCCTTTAGTTAAAATGTGAAAGGAACTTATTAAGGCTCATAAAATCAATTCTTTGTTTTATAAACCATAATATTGAGCAGACATGACAGAGCTCTCCAAATATATTATATCTTTAAATGTATTGGCTAATAGAACACCATGTTAAAGTACACATTATTGGGCATATAGTTTTCTAGGCAATTAAGCATATAATATATTGACAATTTAAAGCTTCTGAACTTTGATAAAGATGGTGAATAATGTGTGTATGAATAAATGTATTTATAGTAAGTCACCTTGCTTACATTTGTACTTTTACTCTTTTTAATCATAAAAAATTATCTCTAAATCTCTCAATTATAATTTTCCTAAACTGGAATCACAGCATTGTTTATGTTGGGTATTTACACTGGCTGAAAACTTTGCAGTAAGTAATTTAGCCTGATTAATTTTGAGATACTTTCTTTCCTTTGTTGTTTATACTTTGAGTGAAGCAACAGAATATTTGCACTTTTATTCTATTCACAATAATTTAATTGAACATCTTTCAGAAGGTGCTAAGATTATTGACATTTTCCCCACATTAATGGGTACACTCAATATGTCTCTTTGGCTTAGCATTCTTTTACGATAGAGTATGGGCATTCTCCCACAGGAACAAGCAACCAGCTAAGCAAACAGAATAATTGGTACTATTCTTTTCACACACACAAAAGTAAGTTAAAACAGGATAGGGCTTTCATCATCAATTGATTCTTAGAAGTCTTTTCTTGATATTTCAGCCCCAAGGCTTATATCAAAGTTGTTTCCTTCAATGTGGAAACTTCAAGCTTCCAATTCACCAGTCTGCAAACCCTGAGCATCAAAGCCGACTTGCCCTGTGATCCACGGCTAAACACTTACTTTCTTCAAGTGATGCTTGGTGCTCTGATTCAGCATCAAGATCTAAGGTTGCTGTTATGACAAGATAAATTAGGAAGCCCTACGATTACACCCTTTGGCCTCCACTGAGATCTTCCTGAACAGAAGCACTTTTCTCCAATTCCTCTTTGACACTTTACTGTTTCCATATGGCAGCCATTGCTCAGAATTCACACTTGACCAGCAGACCACACTTTCCTGAGAGATTGACATGTGTGGCACCTGCTGCTTCACAGGTTAGCTGCTGGGAGTTTATGGAAACCAAAGGCTCTGTAGCTGCATATTATTTTCTTTTGGGCAATCATTTTATTCAATGCCAGAGCACATATTTTTTATATAATACTGAACAAAAAAGTTCTTAAATTTTTGTTTAAAAAATCTGTCATTTTTTCATCTATCAGCTTGTTGGTTTTGTAGTATCTTGTTTTTATTTAAAGAAACTATATATTTAAAATTACAATAATCACTATCATAGTCACCACCACCAGGCTACTTCTTTTCCAGTGCATTTAAACTACCAGAAACTGAGTATATATATTGTCTGGTCATGTAATTTCTTCATGTGCAGTTTGCTGTATTTTGTTTTGATGTAATGTAAGATGTGCTACTTCAAAATATGCTCATTTTCCATCATGCTGGGAATGGAACTTAGCCACTCACGTGTGCTTTGTAGGGGATTTACCATTGAGATTCACTGATCCTCTAGCCTCAGATATGACTCCTTGGCACCTGAGAAAGTAGCAGAAGCAGGAAAGTCATTCTCACCTTCCCATTGTGTTTCCTAAAGATCATTTTAAAACTTTCATTTCAGAAGTACCCTTCTTATTCCAAGATGGAAGGAATCCTTACCCTGGACGATAAAAGGACACAGAAGATTGTGGACAAACTATTGTCGATATCTGATATTATGTTTTCATTAGCTCATGCCTCCTTTCCCAAGTCAGTCTTCTCTATATTATACACCAAACATAGAATAAACTTTCTACAAGCTCAGCAGTATCTGGGGTCTTATTTTTCATAATATTTGCTATCTCTCTATGGAATGTTTATTATATAAATTCATATACCTTTTGTGTTAATACTGTCTTATAATAGTGTGGCAGATATGAATGTGGCAAGGCAAAAATGAGTAAAATAATTTTTCTTCTTTTATACAGTGTACTTACCATTGTGAAATACAAAATGGATGCTTATAATCCACTTAAGTTTTCTGTCACATACTATTTAAAAGAGAGACAATAATTTGGAAACATTGGGTCTTCACTACTTAAAGGTCCAACAACAATTAAGAAATTGAGAGTAAATAACTTTAAGCACAGGAGGATTGTTCTGCCTTTGCATGGATCTTCTACATTTTTAGATTTTGTGTTTATGTATGAGTATTTTGCATGCATATACATCTGGGTGCCACTTCCACTTGTGTGCTATACCAACAGAACCAAGGAAAGTCAGAATCTATGTGTTTCAGTTAGGGTTTTTATTGCTGTGAGGAGACATCATGACCAGAGCAACTCGTATAAGGGAATATTTAATTATGGTGTGTCTCTTACAGTTTCAGAGATTCAGTCCATTATCATGATGGGGAGCATGGAGGCAAAAAAGCACATGTGTGCTGTTGCTGAGAGTGCTACATCTTGTAGGCAATGGCGAGCTGACAGAGAAACTGGGAGGTATCCTGAACACAGAAAACTTCCAAGTCCACCCCTACGGTGACATTCTTCCTCCAAAAAGGCTATACTCATCCCAGTAAAGCCACATCTCCTAATAGTGTCACTCCCTATGAGATTATGGGAACCAATCAAATTCAAGCTATCATACCTTGGAACGAGTTACAGATGGTCATGAGACACCACATCTTTCTGGGAACTGAACATGGGTCCTCAGGAAAAATATAAATACTTTTCACCACCAAACTTGCTTCTTGCCCTTTCATAGAAGTTTTACACTAGTTGTCCTACAATATAAAGAGAAGCAAATGTCCTGACCTACCTCTTCTAACATAGTGCTTGTATTTGTAGTATGGAAGAAGAATGCCCTTCCCCATATTCTGAATGAATCCTCTGGAATTTGGTGCTGAGCTCTGACTAGCTTATTGCTATATTTTTGAATTCAAATAAAGCTTTTTTGGGCTAAAGTGAGCAAACACTCTAAATCTTGAAATTCAGTAACTTACATAGACATGGGTACATTTATTTCTTCCAAGTAAATCAAGCACTATTAAGACAAAGCCTATAATAAATGCTTGTGAGACCATTTTTATCCATTCCATCTCAAGAATGTTGGTAAAAGTCTTTAGGCTGGATTTGCTTACCTTGGGTTCTAAAAGAAACCCAAGGAGGTGCACCATGAGAATAGTGGTAACAACTTTACAATTCATAAAACGTAAACAGTAACTGGTTTCAGTGAGTATCTGTGTCTTTTTATCATGAGGAAACTATGAAACACCAGGGTCTTGTGTGGATTGTTGTGTTTGTCCATTGCCGTCACATTCCTCTAGCACTTGCATGTAGCTTAGATGGTTCCCTTTTATCTTTATTCTTAAAATTTTCCTATCTGTGTTCAATGACATATCATCACATTTGTCCCCGATTAACTCTAACTTCCTCCCAAATGCATGCCTTTGAAAATAATCTGCTTAGTGTACTTATTGGGGTCTATATGTGTACAAGTATAGGTTTAACCACCAGGACATGGAAGAGGTACCAGAAGGCACATGCTCAAAGAAGAATTGCTCTCATATCTCCACAAGCCATCAACTGCCAGGAACTCCTCAGTAAAGAAAGCCATGAAGATGATCTGTTCCATCTATGTTAGCTTGATAGTGTGAAGGTAACCACAGCTGCACTGAGTTCATGCTTGGTATAGTGATGTTATATTTAAGAAGGCACCACTTCAGAGCATTGCTCTCCATCCTCATGCTCTTATATTCTTTCTGTATCTTCCTCTGTCATATTCCCTGGGGCCTGTGGGGGAAGGATTTGGTATACTAAATCT
>LOJH01063725.1:0-10688 GCA_001685095.1 Ellobius talpinus
GGGACGGAGAGGACATTTATTGGGGGGGCATTAGCCTCTAAGAGTCCTATGACCCAAATGATTGCTAATGTGTGTGCAAGAGCTATCCTGTCTAAGAGCCAAGGTGCAAAGCCTTGTTCACGCGGCCCCTTGGCAATCCTTTGGGGGATGATGCTGCCTGTCTTCTCCATTCATAAGTGAAGAACTGAGGCTCTTGGGCAATGACCAACATTCAGTGGTTTCAGTGGCCCTCGCTGCCAGGGAGAAGGTAGGCCACCTGCAGATCTTCACCTGTCCCTCAAGTCCTCCAGGTCCAATCCCTAGCTTCACCCCCCACAAGCTCTGAAGCAGAGCTCCTGCAGCAACCTCTTACAGATCTTTCCCTCCTCAACTCCCTTCCCCAGCTCTTGCCTTGCCTACCGCTCCCCCACCCCCCAGCTCCAGCAGGTGCTCCCTGGGAACCCACAGGCCCCTCCTGCCAGAGAAGCAAGGAAGCTAACTGCTGATCTTCACTTTTCTTTCCATTCCTCCAAGTCCAATCCCCAGTCTCATGCTTGGCTCTGTAGCAGTCTTTTTACTGTGACCCTCTTCCCTCTCTGCTCCCGAGGCAAGATCCTGGTGGAACTCTCTGCTTTCCTCCCTCTTGTTAAGCCCCTCCACCACCCCAGACGCTCCCCAGCCCTAAGTGTCAGCTCCCAATACCCAGAAGCACATTTTACCTGGAACCCCCAGAGCCCACACCTGTCAGGACCCCTGAAGATTTTCCTACAGGCAGCACACAACTGCCACATTCTCCTAAGAACCAGAGAGAGAGAAAACAAACAAAATCAACGACAACAAAAGGAACAAAACACCCACCCAACAAAGACAAGACCAGATATCAGCATCTAGAATTACAATCTTCCCAGTTCCAGATGTCTAGATGACAGTGTAAAAACACAATAGCAGCCAGGACAATTATGTCTCCACTAGAGCTAAGCAATCCTACCACAGCAGACTGTAAATATTCCAACATGGCTGAAGCATGGGTGGAAGACTTTAAAGCAATCTCTATGCATTTGATTGAGGTCCATAAAAAGGAAATGAATAAAATCATCCAAGACTTGTAAGTGGAAATAGAATCAATAAAGAAAACCTAAACTGAGGAAAATCTGGAAATGAGGAATATAGAAACTTGAACAGCAACCACGGAGGCAAGCGTCACCCAACAGAATACAAGAGATGGAAAGGAGAATCTCAGACATTGAAGACATGATAGAAGAAATGGATACATAGATCAAAGAAGATGTTAAATCTAAAAAAAACTCCTGCCCCCTCCCAAAAATTCAGGAAATTTGGGACATCATGGAAAGACCAAATCTAAGAATATTAGGAATAGAGGAAGGAGAAGAAACACAGGTCAAAGGCACAGAAAATATTTTCAGCAAAAGATAGAAGAAAGTTTTCCTAACCTAAAAGAAGACAACTAACAAAATATAAGAATACAGAACACCAAACAGACTGAACCAGAAAACAAAGTCCCCTTGACATAAAATAATCAAAACATTGAACGTACAGAATGGAGAAAGAATATTGGAAACCACAAGGGGAAAAGACCAAGTAGCATCTAAAGGCAAACCTATTAGAATTACACTTGACTTCTCAATGGAGACCCTAAAACCAGAAGGGCCTGGACAGATGTCCTACAGACTCTAAGAGACCCCAAATGTCAGCTCCAACTACCACACCCGCAAAACTTTCATTCACCATAAATGGAGACAATAAGGCATTCCATGATAAAACCAACAAGGGGCTAGAAGGTAAACTCTCACCAAAAAGGTTAACTATGTCCAGGAAAACACAGAAAAGAATAATAATCCCAGACCAGCAAAGTCCAAAAGAAAAAAAAGGAAGCTTCCAAACAGCACCACCACCATCAACAACAACAAAATGACATGGTTCAACAATCATTGGTAATTGAAATCCTTCAACATCATCTAGATTCCCTGACAAAACATACAGACTAACAGAATAGATGCAAAAACAGAATCCATCCTCCTGCTGCATCCAAGAAACACACCTTATCATCAAGGATAGACATCACATCAGGGTAAAGAGTTAGAAAAGATATCCCAAGCAAATGGACCTAAGAAACAAACTGGTATTGTCATTTTAGTATCTGACAAAAATAGGCTTCAAACCAAAACTAAATCAGAAGAGACAGTAAAGAACATTACATACTCATCAAAGGAAAAACCCAACAAGAGGACATTGCAATTCTTAGCATCCATGCATCAAACCCAAGGCACTTAAGTTTGTAAAAGAAACACTTGTAGAGCTTAAATTACATATTGACACTCATACACTGACTGTGGGAGACTTTAATAGCCCACTCCCACCAATGGACAGGT
The DNA here is from genome assembly GCA_001685095.1 of Ellobius talpinus. Lineage (NCBI taxonomy): Eukaryota > Metazoa > Chordata > Mammalia > Rodentia > Cricetidae > Ellobius > Ellobius talpinus. The sequence goes on from LOJH01063725.1 coordinate 2,370, forward strand.
CAACCAGAGAAATGTTGGAGCTAACCAAAGTTATAAATCCAATAAACCTAACAGATATTTATAGAACATTTCACCCAAACATAAAAGAATATACCTTCTTATACACCTCATGGAACTTTCTTCAAAATTGACCATATACTTAGACACAAAGAGAGTTTCAGTAAATACAAGAAAATTGAAATAACTTCCTGTATCGCCTATGGATTAAAGTTGGACATCAACAACAGCAGAAATCTTACAAACTCATGGGAACAAAACATTACTCTACTGAATGAAAAATGGTTCAAAGCAGAAATTAACAAAGAAATTAAAAATTCCTAGAGTTGAGGGAAAATGAATACACAACATATTCAGAATTATGAGACACGTTGAAAGCAGTGCTAAGAGGAAAATTCATAGCACTAAGTGTCTACATTAAAAAAATTAGAGGTCTTATACCAGCAACTAAACAGCACACCTGAAAGCTCTAGAACATAAAAAGTCATACCCAAAAGGAGTAGTTAGCAAGAAATAATCAATTGAGGTCTGAAATAAAAAAACATAGAGAACAATTTAAAAAAAATCAATGAAACAAAGAATTAGTTCTTTGAGAAATTCAGTAACATCGGCAAACCCTTATTCAGATTAACTAAAAGGCAGAGAGAGAATATCCAAATGAACAAACAAGATCAGAAACCTAAAGGGGGACATAACAACTGACACCGAGGAAATCCAGAGAATTACAATGACATACTATAAAAAATTGCACTATACCAAACTGGAAAATCTAAAATGAACAGATAGTTTTCTTGATAAGTATCACTTTCCAAAGTTAAATAAAGATCTGATAGGCACTATCAGATCTATAACCACTAGTGAAATAGAAGCAGTCATTAAAAGTCTCCCAATCCAAAAAAAAAGCCTAGGGCCATATGGTTATAATACAGAATTCTACCAGACTTTCAAATAAGAGTTAAAGCCAATAATCTTTAAATTATTCCAAAAATAGAAACAGAGGGGATATTGCTCAATTTATTGTATGAGGCCATAGTTGTCTTGATCCATTAAGACCCCACAAAGAAAAAGAATTACAAATCGACTTCTCTTCTGAACACAGATGTGAAAGTACGCAATAAAATACTTGCAAACTGAATCCAAGAACACATCAAAAAGGTCATCCACCATGATCAAGAAGGCTTCATCCCCCAAACGTAGGGATGATTCAACATTCATAAACTGATAAATGTAATCCACTATATAAACAGACTGAAAGAAAAAAAAACACACGATCATCTCAGTGTATGAAGAAAAGGCCTTTGACAAAATCCAACACTCCTTCATAAAAGTCCAGGAAAGATTAGTGATAAAAGGGACATACCTCAACATAATAAAGACAGTTTACAGCGAGCCCACAGTAACTACCAAAATACATGGAATGAAACTCAAAGAAGTTCCACAAAATCAGGAACAAGACAAGGCTGTACACACTCTCTGTGTTTGTTCAACATAAAACTTCAAGTTTTACCTAGAGCAGTAAGACAACTGAAGGGAATCAAAGAAATACAAATTATAAAGGAAGAAGTCAAATATCTTTATTTGCAGATGATATGATACTATACAAAAGTGACCTGAAAAATTCCTCCAGGAAACTCTTACAGCTGGTAAACTTCTTCAGCAAAGTAGCTAGATACAAAACCAACTCACAAAAATCAGTAGCCTTGCTATATCCAACAACAAACAGCCTGAAAAAGAAATCAAGGGAACAATACTGTTTACAATAGCCTCAAATCATATACAATATCTTGGGGTAACTACAAACAGGCAAGTGAAAGACCTGTATGACAAAAACTTTAAGACATTGAAGAAAAAACTGAGGAAGATATCAGAAGATAAAAGGATCTGTCATGCTCATAGATCAGTAGAATTAATATAGTAAAACTAGCCACCCTACCAAAAGCAGTTTACAGATTCAGTGCAATCCCCAAGATAATTTCCCCACAAGTCTTAGTAGAACTTGGAAGGACAATTTTCAGCTTCAAATTGAAACACACACACAAAAAAACCCAAGATAACTAAAAGAATCCTGATGTTCACCTGGAGCCTCCAGTTTGCCCCTACACAATCTGGAAAACCTCATTCCTGTCTCTTTCTCTAAATCCCACCTGCTCAGAGAGTCTCTGAACAAAGAAAAGGTGACAAAAAATCCAGTTCTTCATTCTTGGCGACTATTGCTACATCCTCCCCTGTTGCCACCAGTAGGCTAAATACCCACCTAAGCACTCAGCTTTTGACCATACTTGGGCACAAACCCAGCTTGTGGCAGGCATGTCACCACCCCTGCCCACAACCTATAAAGTCTCCCTGCTTCAGTTCTGGTGCATGGCTCCTCTGGTCTTCATCTCTGGGACCAGAGAACTCACCTGGGAGCTGCTTTGCTCAGATAAACCTATTGTTTTACTTTTTCAATTTGGCTTGATCTGGTTTACTGTATTGGCCAAGGCACCTGTTGTTGGGAGCAAAAAAATATATTATTGAATAATAAAAGAACTTCTGGAGCTATCACCATCCCCAGTCTCAAATTGTACTACAAACCTACAGTAATAAAAATAGCATGACATTGAAACAAAAAAAGACACATTAATCAATGGAATAAAATCAAAGATTCAGAAGTAAGTCCACACACCTATAGACAACTGATAAAAATAAAGAAGCCAGAAATATACACTAGGAAATGTAGTACAAATAATAAAACACAGAGACAGGCATTGAAGTTCAACCTGAAAACCAGAAAAGCAAAGCAGCCAAGTCACTAGAGAACTCTTGCCTCTGTGAAATCTTCAGACTGAAAGAGAGCGAGTTCCTGTCTCATCCCACTTTATATTCCTCTCTAGTGCTGGGATTAAAGGTGTGTACCACCACCAGCCTCTGTGGCTAACTAGTGTGGTTACCGGGATTAAAGGTGTGTGCCACCACTGCCTGGTCTATGTGGCTGACTAGTGTTTGTGTTCTGATGTTTAGGCAAGCTTTATTTATTAAAATACAAATGAAATACAACTACAGGAAAAAACCAACATCTTCAACAAATGGTGCTGGTCAAACTGAATAGCTGCATAGTGAAGAATGCAAATAGATCCATACTTATCACTGTGCACAAAACTCAACTCCAAAATATCTCAAAGACCTCCCAAAGGCTGGACACATTGAATCTCATAAGTGAGAAAGTGGGGATAACCTTGAACTCATTGGCACAGGAACAGACTTTCAAATCAGAACAGTAATAGCACAGGCACTGTGGTGACTTGAACAAGAATGACCCCCACAGGTTCATATATTTAAATGCTTAGTCATCAAGGAGTGGCACTACCTGTGAATTAGAAAAATTAGGAGGTACAGCTTTGTTGGAGTGTGTGTGGCCTTGTTGGAGGAAGTGTAGTCGGAAGGCTTTTCTCTGGTTTGCCCAGCCCCACTAGACTGGTCTCTCTCCACCCACTGGGTCCCGCTCACTACTTCCCACAGCTGCTTAGGAAATAACTACTCTGAGGCCCCTATTCGTTATAATTGTTTGGACAATGTCTTAGGCTTCTTACTGGCTAGCTCTAACTATTAAATTAACCCATTTTTATTAATCTGTGTATTTCCATGAGGCTGTGGCTTACCGGTGAGGCATGTTACTCCTTTGGTGGCTATGTGGTGTCTCCTCGACTCCACTTTCTCTCTCTCTGTCTCTCTCTCTGTCTCTGTCTCTCTCTCTCTCTCTCTCTCTCTCTCTCTCTTTCTGTTTGGATTTCCTTCCTGACTTTACTCTGCTAAGCCACTGGCTGAAACAATTTTATTCATTATCCAATAAAAGCAACACAGATACAGGACATCCCACATCAAGGAAGTATGTCACTGCGGGGGGGGGCTTTGAAGTTTCAAAAACCCACACCAGACCCTGGGAGTCTTGCTCTCCCTCTCTCTTTCTACTGATCAGAATCTAGCTCTAAGCTACTGCTCCAGCCTGGGTACCACCATTATCCCCATCATGATGATAATGAACCAGACCTTGAAACTGTAAGCAAGCCTACAGTTAAATGTGTCTTTTATAAAAGTTTTGTTTTTTTTGTTTTTGTTTTTGTTTGTTTTTTTGCTACTAAGTCTTCACAGCAATAAATCACAGCAGTGACTAAGAAGGCAATAAGAACAACAAAAGGGATTTCGTGGGATTTTGTGGAACTGACAGGCTCATGCATTGCAAAGTGCAGGATGGGAAAAGATTTTTACCAACTACACACCAGATAGATGGATAATATCCAAAATATATAAAGAACTAAAGAAATGTTCCATCAAGAAACCAACTCAATTGAAAAATGGGATACAAATCTAAACAGAATTCTCAAAAGAAGAAACTCAAATGGTTGAGAAATGTTCAATATCCTCAGCCAGCAGGGAAATGCAAATACTCTGAGATTACACCATACACTAGTAGCAATGGCCATGATCAATAAAACAAATGACAGCTCATGCCAGCAAGGATGTAGAGCTAAGAGAACACTCACCCACTGCGGATGGAGGGCAAGTTTGTACAGCCCTCCTGGAAATCAGTGTGGCAGTTCCTTAGGAAGATGAATCGATTTACCTCAGGATTCGGCTACACCACTCTTGGGCACACACCCCAGGGATGCTTCATCCTATCACAGAGACACTTGCTCAGCCATGTTTGTTGCTGCTTTATCCACAATAGCCATAAATTTGAAACAACCTAGTCCCTCAACAAAAGAATGGGTAAAGGAAATGTGGTACATTTACACAATGGAGTATTACTCAGCTGTGAAAAACAAAAACAAAAGACATCATGAAATTTGCAGGTAAAAGGATGGAACTAGAAAAAAAAATCACCCAGAGCGGGGGAAGTTCAGACTCAGAATGACGCATATCCGCTTTTATGTGGATGGTAATTTATGTGGATGGTAGCTGTGATGTCAATGATAACTAAGCTACAGTCCATAGAACCACAGAGATAAGGTACAGAATAAGGGACCAGAGCGGTGGTTCTCGACTTTCCTAAGGTTGTGAACCCTCAACAGTCCTCATGTGACTCCCAGTGGTGATCCCAACAATAACATTATTTTGTTGCTACCTCATAACTGTAATTTTGCTGCTGTTATGAATCATAATGCAAATATCTGATAAGCAGGATATCTGATCTGCAACCCCTGTCCCCACAGGCTGAGACCTGCTGGACTAGAGGGGACAGCTGGACTTGGGAAAGGGAAATAGAATAGATAACTATGGCTAGATGGGGGGCGCTGGAATGGGAGGGTCAAGAGTGGAGGAGGAGTAGGGAGGTTTGCAAGGGAATCGGAGGAGAGACAGCTGAAATTAAGGGATATTTGAGGGGCAGTACGGAAAGTTAATAGAAACGGCAGGCAATCTAAATGAAACCACCAAATGATGGAAGAGACAGAGTCCCATTGGACATCTCTTGACACCGAATGAAGCTCCCAGTACTGGGGTTGGGTTACATCTAATTGAGTGGTTGGCCAAAGGGACCCCATGGAAACCCCCAAACAACCCAGGCTATTGCCAACTGTGGGCTGATCCTCACAAACTGAAGGCAAAGCCGAAGACAGCACCTGTACAACTCATTGAAGATGGAGAAGTCAAGTCAGCCCCTACACAGAGCCTTCACCCCATGTTCCAGCGTCTTTTGGTACAGGAACATGCTCTGCGTGCGCTCGGAAGAGGAATGCAAATGCCAAGACAGCCACAAAGCTTTATTTATAATAGTGTACTGCTTGCAAGACAGGCTAGGGCACCGGTGGCGCATGGCTGGTGGGAGTAGCCAAGCAGTAACTGGTTTAACTTAAGGCCCACTCCACAAGATAGACCCATACCTGACACCGCTTAGGACCTGAGACTAGATAACCCAGGGACCTAGGAGAAAACTAGACAATCCTGGTATAAAAAAAAAGAAAAAATGTAGCTGTAAAATGAGCCCTAATGACATTCTGCTTTACTCATAGATCAGTGCCTTGCTCAGCCTTCATCAGAGAAGCTTCCTCCTGCAGCAGATGAGAACAAATACAGAGACCCACAGCCGGCCATTACACAGAGAGTGTGGAACCCTGCAACACTCAGCCCTAAATAGATGTCTCCATCAGATCCCTCCCCTCGGGGCTCAGAGAACCCCACAGAAGAGGAGGCAGAACGAGTACAAGAGTCAGAGGGGATGGAGGACACCAAGAAAGCCAGGCCCTCTAAACCAACAGCACAAAGCTCACATGAGCTCACATGAACTCACAGAGACGGAGGCAGCATGCCCAGGGCCTGCATGGGTCTGCACCAGGGCCTCTGCATGTATGTTATGGTTTCCAGTTTGGTGTTTTTGTGGGATTCCTGGGTGTGTGAACAAGTGGGTCTCTGATTCTTATACCTTCTCCTCGGCTCTTTTCCTTCTTTTGCTTTGTCTTGTCCAACTTTGATGTGATAGTTTTTGTTTTATCTTATTATATTTTATTTTTTGTATTTATATAAATGAATGACCACCTAGCCACTAGGGTAAAGGTTAACAACTGACCTGACCCTTTTGTCTGCTGGGAGGGGGAGCCAGTTTTCTCCAGCGGTGTGACACTGGGTAGATCAGCCGCTCCAGGACAGGCCTCATGTTCAGTTGGCAAACATATACTTGGACTCCACAGGTGTTTTGTGTGTGTGCTTTTATTTACTTAGTTTGGGGAGGTTTTGTTTGTTTATTGGGTGGTGTTTTATTTTTCTTGCTGTTGGGGGGTTTTGTTCTCGTTTCAGGTTTATGTTTATTTTTTGAGAATGAACCTAAAGTCGAGTGAGTAGAAATGGGAGTGGATCTGGAAGGACTTGGGAGAGGGGAAGAATAGGATCGAAATATATTCAAATTTAAAATAGTTTTAAATAATAAAAAAACAATGAAATTATATAATTAATAAGAAGTTCCATCCATCTGTCCGTTGTCCATGCTGGGAAAAAAAATTCCCCTTACAGATGAAGTTACCAACCAGGTAGGGTCAGCTAAGAGCAGGGCTCCTTCAGAACATCAATGGTGGAATGAAGGCCTTGACACACCTGATCAGTATTAGGTTCCCAAGTATCGGGTTCCTCTGCCCATGCAATAAGTCATATCGGGCCGAATTAATAAATCCAGATTTGATAAACAGAGTAACGCAACTCCTAGTGACTCTTGGAAAGGCAGGAGAGAAATCACCTGCTGGTCTCGTGACCAGGTCTTAAATAACTTGTAGGCGTGGTCTTGAGCAGCTCCAGGGGCGGAGCTGACCCTTCTCAGGCTTTCTGAAGGGTGGGGTCTGGGATGGGAGGAGTAAGACCTGAGCGGAGATTCCCAGTAACATCAATAGCAACACCAGGGTGTTGCTGGATGGTAAGAGCCTTGAAGCCACATTCAACTAAACAGGGTTCCCATTAGAGATCCAGTCAGGCACCCCCAGTTAGAGAGAGCCGCAGCTAAGGAGTAGTGACTGAGGAGCTGAACCCTCAAGTCTAGGATACTCAATCCGGGACTAGTCAGCGCCTTGCGGTAGGGAGATTTCACTCCTGCTTGGCAGAAGCATCAATCCAAAGGCATTCGAAAGCTACATAATTTGTCCTATCAATTATGAACTGAAAGTATGCTGTCTTTTGTTGTTTTAAAAGATAGTATTAAGAATTTTAGGGCCTCAACTCTGGTTTGACATTGGAGGTTAGCGCTGTCTCCAGTCTTCATCAGAGAACTTTCTCAGTGCAGCCGACGACAGTTCATGCAGAAGCCCCTAACTGGACAAACCCAGAGAATAATGATGGAAGAATGCTCTGCCCTAAAGGAGACAGCTGTATCATCACTTCCAAGGCTCGAGGAACATTGAGAAATCAGAAGGACTGTAAGATCCAGAGGATGGCAGGATGTGTACCAAAAAGACATCTTCAGGCCATGATACGGACATTGCTCTCATGCACTCCCTGCGACTGCACAAGGCCGGGTCCATCAAAATTTCATTATGGAAGAGGGAGGGGCTCGTGGGGCGCCACCCCTTCCTGAGGGCCAGACCATTGAGAGTTAACTGTATTTAGGGGAGGGTATTGTTTTCTTCAGCGGAATAGTTACTGGTAAATTGCACTTGCTCCAGTAAATAACCTCCTGTGGACACTAGGGCAAAAAACTAATTAAATTCAGTGGGTCCCACACAAGAGAAGATGACAAAGTATGAGGGGGCGGAGCTTGTCAGAAAGACGAGTTTCTGCAGGAGGGGGCCATGAGAGGGAAGAGATGAGAGATGAAAACGACTTAAATTCATTTTTATAAATGTATGAAACTGTTAAACAATAAAAAAA
>LOJH01063726.1:0-10688 GCA_001685095.1 Ellobius talpinus
TGGAAGAGCAGCCAGTGCTCTTAACCTCTGAGCCATCTCTCCAGCCCCTGCTCCCAAGCATTTTAAATAAATATTTTTAACCTATACCATATGATATATTTCCTTTTGTGAATTAAACGCTTCTTCTCTGAAGCATTTAAGACAAAGAATACCCTCTGGACAAGGTGATAAACACCTTTAAGCCCCGCAGGTAAATCTCTGAATTTGAGGTAAGCCTGTTTTACAGAACAAGTTCCAGGATGACCAGGGTTACACACACACACACACACACACACACACACACACACACACGAAAACCTGTCTCATTTAAAAAAAAAGAATTCTCAGCCTGCATTTATAAAAACAGAACTCTAGAACAAAAGTAGAAATTGATAGGAAAGGTACATGAGAGCTTTTCAGATTAGACAGGAAGTCTTGAACTCTTATTACACATTCAAAAGTGTCTTATTAGTAAAAGGCTTCATGGGGGTTTAGAGGAAAATACGATTATAAATATTTGTTGTTGTTTGGGGGTTTGAATTTTTTGTTTGGTTTTGGTTTTTTGAGGCAAGGTTTCTCTGTGTAATAGCCCCGACTGTCCTGGGACTCGCTTTGTACAGAGATCTGCCTGCCTCTGCCTCCTAAGTGCTGGGATTAAAGGCCTGTGCCACCAAGCCCAGCTTCAAATTACAATTTTTAAAATTCAGTTCATTGTGTGTTTATGTACATACATAATCACAAATGTGTGCCTTACATGGGGGTCAGAGGACAACTTTGTGAAGTCAGTTCTCTCCTATGTTATCTCAAGCTCAGGTCCTCAGGCTTGCATTGTAAATACTTTGATCCACCAAGCCATTTGCTGGCTCCATACTTAAATTTCTAAAAAGTGCTAAATTATCATAATCCTAATCTGTAGGTTGCAGCTCAGAGCAGGGAGGAGAGGAACATTGATAACCCTGAACACATCAATAAAAATAAACTACTAGCTCAAATAAGAACAAAATAAATACAAAGGTAGAAAGTAGAAGTATTCCCAATGCTACATTAGTATGCAAAATGAAGAAAAACATAATTGTTTTTATAATGCAGGAATAACACATTACTTCTAAATTGATAAAGATAGCACAAAGAAATTAAATGTGCTGATAAGGCAGGAATATGATTGTAAATCTTGAATATGTAGTCTGGTTTTTAAGGAAATAACATCTTAAGATGTTTCCATATTTAGAAATATGTGTAACTTAACATATTACTTGGTCTAAAGGCCTGCAAACACCTTTTCTAGTAAAAACATTGAAAAAGCAAGAATGGATCCATAGGTGGTTTATTGACATTTTGTCTTAATAAATAGGCACCATGCACAGTATTAAATGACTAACTAGGTTTGACTATAGACAGTCATGAAGTAGTCTCTAAATGGTAGAGATTCTGCCAGACTCATGAAAATACATACCTATTAATCCAGTACTTGGTTGGTGGCACAGGAAGATTGAGAGTTAAAAGCCAGCCTCAACTAGTTAGAGACACTACCTGAAACAAATAAATATGCACCTTAATCTTAAAGCCAGCATTTTAATAAGAATAATACAGAGCAAAGTAAGTGTTCTCACTGTCTCTTGTTTAATGGTATGAGCCCATAAACAGAAAAGGAGAAATAAAGGGGTAACAAAATGGAGAAAGAAGAAATAAAAGTTTCTTTCGTGGTAATGTGATTGTTTAATATGAAAAGCCCTAGAAAATTAATAGCAAAACTGTCTTAAAATAATTGGACAAGATAGAATATAAAATAATAAATTTCCATGCACTGCCAAAACATGCAGTTACTGGCAGTAGAACTGTGCCAGGCGTGGTATACACTTGTTATCCATCCAGAGCAGAGATAGGAGAACTAGGAGGTCAACCTCAACCTCATGGTAATTCAAAGCCAGCCTGGATTTACAAGACAAAACCCCTTGTCAAAAACAAAGAAAGGGCAGGCAGTGGTTGTGATTGCCTTGAATCCCCACAGTCAAAGGCAGGAAGGAACTCTGAATTCCTGGTCTACAGAGAAAGTTCTAGGACAGCTAGGGCAACACAGAGAAACCCTGTCTCGGAAAAATAGAAAAGGCCAAACCTTGCCACATGAAAGACTGATGAAACACAGTCATGTGCACCATAACAGTATTCCATTCAATCAGTTCCATGTACGACATGAGATATTATGCTGCTGAAGAATTTCTATTGCCTGGTGACATCATAGCTGTAGCTGAAACACTATAGTGCAGCACTGTGTCCTCTGGTAATGTTGGTATCAACAAACGTATGCTGTTAGTCCTAGCAAAGTAGCACATGTCAGTACATAGTGCTTGCTATTTAATTAAGGGCTTCGGGTTCGTGTGTTTGTACTCTTTGCAGACTGGGGATTGCTAATTAGATTGTTTGCAGTATGGGACTGTTAGACCATTTCTGTCTTTTTATATGGATATTTTGATACCATTTCTCATGTGTTAAATACCTAGGAGTGTGGGGATAGCATGTATAGAGTTAACTTTTTAGGAAACTGTTTTGCAATGGGTCATTTTATATTCCTAATAATCTCCCCCACCATACCCCCATAATAAATTTGTCCACTGACAGATCAAGCTGAATTGAAAAAAATGTAACAGGTATATTGAGCAGTGAGTCCTAGCATTCTTTAACTATCATTTTTCATTGTTAGTTTGAATTAACTTCTGCTTGTCTCTATCACTGTCTTTATTCATTTTGGGTCCAAATGATCCCCAATTTGGGTGAAAGGTCTTCTTGAACTAGTTCCCACACCCATTTGACATGCTATCTATACTTTTTGGGTAATTCCTTACTTTTTAGCATATATCCCAGATTTACTTTACACTGCACTTCACGGCTCTGGAATTCATTTTTTTTTCCAAGACATTTTTTTTCTAAGACAGGGTTTCTCTGTATCTTTGGAGCCTGTCCTGGAACTAGCTCTTATAGACCAGGCTGGCCTCGAGCTCAACAGAGATCCGCCTGCCTCTGCCTCCCGAGTGCTGCAATTGCTTGGCTTGAAATTCATTTCTTTAGGGAATTCTAATACTCCTTGGAGGTCAGTATTAAAAACCCAGCATCTCATATCTCAACATAGTTTTACTGGTTGCCCCCCACCTTTTTTGGAAACAGGGTCTCCCTATGTAGACCTGGGAACTTACTACGTAGATCCAGGCTGACTTTGAATTCAAAGATTAGCCTTCTTCCCTAGAGCTGGTATCAAAGGCACTCACTCACAGGTCAACCAGACCTTCATACTTTCTTTTGTTTATGTACCTTTTGACCTTTCTCTTTTGAATTTTTAGTCAAAACCTTTTCTCCCCACGGTTGTAGTTAGTATGGGTTTATATGCAAATCTTGCTTTCATAAAAAAGTTTATGAAACTTTTTTAGCATGGAATTAGAAAAATCTGATTAGCCCCAGAACTAAGCAGGCAGAAATAGATTTTATGAGTTCAAAGCCAACTTGTTCTACAAAGTGAGTTTAGACCAAAGTTGCATAGTGAGACCCTTTCTTGGTGGGTGGTGTGATAAAATGTACCAAGTTATTTCTTTTTTTAATATTGGAGATCAAACTCAGGGTCTTGGGCATGGTGAGTATACACTCACTGGACCAGCATTTCCTTCCCTTTATCTCTACGAGTCAACATCAGAAAAATTTCCCTAAATTGTAATGTAGAAAAATTCACCTCCATTTTCTCCTAGTGTTTGTATAGTTTCTCTCTATCTTTAAGTCTCTGAGTCATTTAGACTTCATTCTCATGAGTGATGAGAAGGATCTATCATGTTTTTGTAACATCATTATAAAATCTTACCTCTGATTTGAAATACCACTTGTAAGTACTAGGTTTCTATCATGTACTTCTATGTTTCTGAACTTTACCCTATAGTCATTTGTCACTAATGACAGGGAAATTCCATCATGGGTCTGTTCACTCCCTCAGAGTTAGCAGTTAATTCAACTCTGGGCAAATCCTGCCTTTTCAACATTTAAAATTACTAGAATTGAGAAATAATTTTTAATTTTGTTTGTCAAAAATTATCACATACTAAACTAGATGTGAGATTACTATAAAGAACGGTATTAGCTGGCATGGTGGTCTACACCTTTAATTCCAGCACTCCGGAGGCAGAGACAGGCAAATCTCTGTGAGTTCAGTGCTAACCTGGTCTACATAGTAAGATCCAGGACAGTCAGAGCTACACAGAAACCCTGTCTCAAAACAAACAAACCTTTAAAAAATATGTGCATGTTAGTGTCCTGGGGAAAAGATGAAAAAACTAAACTAGACCTTTACCAGCTATTCAGAATTAATATCACCAGTGAGGTGCCATTAGGTGCCATCTTGTGCCTCAAGATGCACTATTTTGTAAACAGTTCATCACTATTATAGCAGCGTATAACTTAATGAAGAAATATCAGCTAAACCCCAAACTGGAAAGAAAATCCTATTAAAAATGGAAGAACCTGTGTTCTTAAAAATAAATAACTAAATAAACTTCCAAAGACATTATTAATTAAGTCAGTCAGAATATGGATAATGGATTCGCAATTAGTGCCCTAATGGCTAGGTTTGTTTCTGGAGGTGGTGATATAGTTGTTTGTTTTTGTTATTTGAGTTACTTTATTTAAATTTTTTTTTTGCCTAACTCCAGTCAGCATGGAACTTGCTATGTATGTAACCCATGCTGACTTCAAACTCATATTCCTCCTGCCTCAGCTTCCCAAATGCTAGATTAGGCCTGACAGAAAAGTACATTATTAATAAATTATTAATACATTTCCTAAAGCTGAAAAACATAGTGTAGGTATGAAAGAATGTTTTTATTCTTAGGGGTAGTGTATGTGGCTTAAACTATGTATTGAGAGATAAGAACAAATAAATGGGGCAAAATGTTACTCGCACAGGCATTTGTTGTACAGTTCTTCCAGTCTTCCTGAAAGTTTGACATTATTTCTTTCCAAAAGAAGTGTAAAGGACTATACTGACAGATTATTTTGATCCATCTGTTTAACAAAAATGAGAATATATCCCCCGGGATAATATTCTAGATATTGCTGGAACAAAAACAGATCTGGTCAAATTTCTTTTGAAGGGACTTTAACTATGTGTAACACGATTGCATGTACTAATGCTTTCTGTCCAAGTTTCAGTCTGCAACTGTATTATATACTAGCTGTTTACTTTCCATAATATGAAATACATATACATAAGTGTATTGGAGCATACAAAATCTCAAAAACTAGATATATTTACAAAGAAAGGCATTCTACATATATTCTATGTAGATTATCATTTATGAAATTTTGTGTTTAAGAAAGAAAGGAGGGGCTGGAGAGATGCCCTATTGATAAAGGGCTTGCTTTGCAAAAGAAGGCCTGAGTTTGGGTCCCCACCTCTGTAAAAAAAGCCAAGCATGGTAATGGACGCCTGTAGCGCGAATTCTAATTGGTCTTAATAATAAAAACCTGGAGTCCGATCTCAGGGTAAATGCTGAAAGATCAGAGAAGTAAAGGCGACTTTTTACTTCTACGGAGACCTCAGACCAAAGGAGGCAAGATCCTGTCTCTTCCCGCCTTACATTCTTCTCCCTGCCTAGTCAGATCACTTCCTTTCTCTACCTTCCTAGTGCTGGGATCAAAATGTGAGCCACCACTGCTTGCCTCTTTCTCTTTTAGACTGATTCAATTTTGTGTAGTCAAGGGTGGCCTTGAATTCACAGAGATCCCCTGCCTCTGTCTTGGGAGTATTAAGATTAAAGGTGTGCACCACCACTGCCTGGCCTCTATGGCTAACTAGTGGCTAACTCCGCACTTTTTTTTCAGGCAAGCTTTATTTGTTATAGCACAAACAAAATACCACCACAGACTCATGTTATCTTGGCACTAAGGAAGGTAAAGAACAACAGATTCCTAGAGCTCCCTGGACAGCTGCTTTACCTGAATTAGTTAGTTAGAGATAGCATGTCAACAAATAGGGTGGAGAGGGATTGAGGAGGACACCTCCTCACAAATAGACCTTGTGATTCATGCATGTTCACCTACATAAACAAAAACATATGGATATACCACACACCAAATAAAAGGCTTGAATAAGTTGATTTTTATCTCAGGACACCCTTCTCTCTTTGGAAGAAAAATGCATATAGACTGAGAAGAGAAGGAAAAGCCTTTAGGGGGGTAAATTAAGGATTGGAAGTAAAAGTATAGATTCACGATTACCTTAAATGTGCGAGTATATATACTTCTGTGTTATGTATTATGTGTGTATAGATTCCTACTTGGATTCCTGAAGGTGCTCAGAAGTGAAGATGGTAGTGGTGTTTGAAGAGTCAGAGTCTAGGATTCATCCTTAAGAATGATAGTGAACATTTTTTTCCTCCCAAATGCTGGGATTACAGACATGTGACACAACACCCAGTTTATGCTTTGCTAAGGATCAGTCAAACCCAGGGCTTCAGTCTTCCTAAGCAAGCACTCTACCAGCTAGGCTACAACTCCTATCTATTTTCTGTTTTTTTGAGAGAGAATTTTTTTCTTGCTTTTTGATTTTTGTCTTTTCAAGACAGGGTTTCTTTGTGTAGCCCCGGCTGTCCTTTAACTCAAACTCGGAGATCCACCTGCCTCTGCAGGAATTAAAGTCAGTTTGTTCATTTTATGTGTGCTGCATATATAAATGCACCATGTATATCCTTGGTGCCTGTGGAGGTCAGAAGGCGGCACTGGATCCCCTACAGCTGGAGTTACAGATGGCTGTGAACCACTTGGTGGGTTCTAAGAATCAAACCCAGATCCATCTTCAAGAGACGCCTGTGCTCTTAACCACTGAGCCTTATCTCTAGCTGTTTTCACACAGTAGCCCTAAGCAGCCTCAAACATTGGTCTCCCTCTGCCTTGTATGGGTTGGTCTTAAAAGCATAAATGCTGGGATTACAGGCTTTGCAATCCGGACAGTCTGTCTCATGGTTTTAATTTACATTTTACAATAGCTAAAAACATTAAGCTGCTTTTTATGTCTTTATTTGCCATCTGAGTAACTTTGAAATGTCTTAAGTATTTTGCCTCATTTTTAAAATAGATTGTTTTAGTCACTAAAGTGATTTTGTTTTTTCTTTCATTATTTTGGGAGTGTGTTTGTTTTGTTCTGTCTATAGGTTTGTTTTGTTTTAGGTAATGTTTTTTGTACTCTAAGCTGTCTGATCCAGAACTCATTTCGTAGAAGAGGATGACCTTGAATTCCTTACGCCTCTAACCTAAGTGCTGGGAGTGGCCCCACACTGTTCTGTTTTGGTTTGTATTTTTGTTTGTTTGCTTGCTCTTTCAGTACTAGGTAGGGCCCTGTGCACAGTCCAGCTATATATCAGTCTTTTTTTTTTCTTTTAATTCTATTATGTAAGGCAAGGTCTTGGTAAATTGCCCAAGCTGTCTTCAGATTTGGAGTTCTCTGCCTTAGCCTTTCAAGTAGCTGGGATTACAAGTTTATGTCACCAGCCATTCATTAAGGAGATTGGGGGTGTTTTGTTTTGTTTTTGAGATAGAGTCTTATTTAGTTCAGGTTGGCCTCAAATTGGTTTGTGGTCGAGGATGACCTTGAACTAACCATCCTCCTGACTTCACCTCCAAACCCAGGGCTTGTGCGTGCTAGGTAAGCTCTCCACCGACTGAGCTGAGTTTCCGTTGCTGTTGTCATCTAATCCTTGTCATGTACATGATATACAAATACTTCCTCCCAGTCTCTGATTGCCTTACTCTTATTCTCTTAACTATTTTTTAATAGTATGTGGATGGGCAACATCCAACATGCAGTTGGATATGGAATGTGGATAAAGGTATCTCATTTTCATTGACTGTATGTCTGGGTTAGTCTATTTATTGATCTCTCAATCTGTGGTCGTGGCAAAAATCCTGCTGTCTACATCACTGTAGCATAATAATCAGGTTGTCAATTTCTATCAAGTATGGTAAGGTTATGATTAGACTGGGTTAAATCTGTAAATCAGTTTTGAAAGAACTGAGATTTTAGTTCAAGAAATGGGGACTTAGCCTGTAGTTCCAGCACTCGGAAGACTGAGGCAGAAAGATTGTCATGAGCTCCTGGTCTACCAGGTATGACCGTGTCTCAAAAATCCAAAAGAAAAACAGTTGGCCTTTCAGTGATATTAATTCTAGTTCAAGAACATGATCCTCCTCTCCATTTAGATCTTTATTTTGTTGGCACTATTTTCTCATTTCTCTTTTACCACATATATTATTTCTAAGTATTTCATAACTTTTGATAATACTGTAAGTTGTATTTTTGCGTTTCAATTTCCAGTTTTCTACCAGTCTTTTCATGTGGTATATATTAGGCTGGAGTTACATGCCCTTTTAGAGTACAGAAATGGTATTCATCCATCTGTTTTACTTTGTTTTCTGAATGTGTTTGTTAATTGGATTTTGGATCCTCTGTCTTGAACTCTTTTTTGAGAGGAAGAGCATGGGATACTTGCATGCCTCTGATTGTGTAGAAATCAGAGGACAGTGTACAGGAGTTATTCTCCTTCCGCTGCTCAGTCCTGAGAATCTATTTCAGGTGCCAGGCTTCGTGGCCTTAACACACTAAGCTGTCTCACTGGCCCTGACTGAACTCATTGTTGTCCACTCTGGAGTTAAGAGCACTGTTCTTGCAGAGGACCAGTTTCAATTAACTTGCACCCTTATAGCTGCCTGCAAATCCAGTTGCAGTGGATTCAACAACTTCTTCTGACCTGCATTCTGTTTCTACTGATAGTTGGTGGTTGCATGTCTGATTACTTGGTAATATTTGACAAATCTGAAAATTACAACTGCCTGAATTATAGATCACTGTCACCTGATAAAACTTAAAGTAGTTTCAGCTTTGGAAGTACTGGTAGACTGCAGCCACTTCTTGCCATAGGGGTCTTCATACAATAGAGAATAGAGTAATTGCTCAGACTTACTCAACAGGATAGGCCTTTCTATAGTTATTTTTTGAAAAGAAAAGGAATTCTGTGGGTACAGATATGGCTTAGTGGTTAAGAGCACTGGCTGCTTTTCCAGGTTTAATTCCCATTATCCAGCCATCTGTAACTCTAGTTACAAGGGATCCAGTACCCTCTTCTGTATTCTGCAGGCTCTTGGCATGAATGTGGTACAAAACACCCATATATGCATAACAGTAATGAAATAATACCATATATACAAAATAAAAATAACTTGAAAAAACTGGACATGGTAGCGCACACCTTTAATCCCAGCACTCGGGAGGCAGAGACAAGTGAGTCTCTGAATTTGTGGCCGCCTAGTCAACAGACTACAGAGTGAGTTCCAGGACAGGCTTCAGAGCTACAGAGAAACCTGTCTTGACAAACAAAAACAAAAAATTCTGTCCACTCAGAAAATGCATAGAAAAGACTCCTTTATAGGTCCTCTTTGCATGAAGTCAAGATTCTTTTTCCCATTAGCCCTTTCATTGAAGATGCAGCTGCCATAATAAAGCTGGTAATTTACGTAAAGTAAATCTGTTACATTTTACATGTAAATTCACCAATAGACTATCTTAATGAAAGAAAAGATTCTTAGAGAATAGCTTTTCCTAAGAATACAGCTTCCCAAGAATGTGGCATAAATAATCATGAAGTTGGGCTACAGAGAATGTCAACAATTAAGAATACCTGCTACACTTGGAAAAAACCCAAGTTCAGGTCACAACCACCTGCAGTTCAACTCCAGTGGGTATGAGCTCTTCTGTCCTCCATGGGCACTACCCTCACACATATACTTAATAACTAAAAATAATAATTTTAAAAAAAACTTTTTTAATGTTTACATATATGTCAAATACTCATGGTATGTTGGCATAGCCAGATTTCTCAGCCTGGATTTGTCCGGGGAATTATTCTCCCACATGCTTATAAGATCTTTTCTGTGTGTAGTAGAACCCTAGAAAAGGTCAGAAAGCATTCCTCTAGAACCTGAGCCCTTCAGAATAAATTAGATGTTTACTGAATACTGTATATCCTCTTTAATAATGTCTATAATCATATTAAAGGCTCTAAAATACCTTGAAAGCACAAAAAAATTCCTAAATGATCGTGCTACTTTATGTAACAGATGCTAACCTTGAACTTGTGATTCTCCTGCCTCAGCCCTCAGTGTTGGAATAACAGATGGTTAGCTGGTTAGCTTTATTGTCAACTTGGCAAGCCTAGAATCACCTTGGGAAAAGGAACCTCAGTTGAAGAATTGCTCAAGTCAGACTGGCCTGTTGTAAGTCTGTGGAACACTTATTGTTATAGGAGGACCCACCCCACTGGGGGGGGTACAGGGAGTACCACCATCCCTAGGCAGGTGTACACGAGCTCTGTAAGAAAGCTAGTGGATCAAACCAGAGGACCATATAGTAAGGAGTGTTCCTCCATTGCCTCTGCTTCAATTCGAACTTTGAGTTCCTACCCTCACTTCTGTCAGTGATGGGCTCAAATGTAAGCAAAGTAAACCTTTCCTCTCCAAGTTGCTTTTAGTCATAGTATTTATCATGGCAACAGAAGGCAAATTAAAAGGCATATCTGGCATTAACTTTTAAAAATATTAACAGTCTGTAATTATTAAAACTGCCATTTGGAATCTTTTAATATTTATTTATTATGTATACAATAGTCTGTCTGTGTGTATGTCTGCAG
>LOJH01063732.1:0-10687 GCA_001685095.1 Ellobius talpinus
CTTGGCTTCTCAGTCAGCTCTCCTTGTCAGCCACGTTCAGAGAGTCCAGTTTGAGGCTTTATTCTTACACAAGTTTACAAACTTGAACTCTCAGTGTGTTCAACATATTGGAGTGGTCGGAGAGCCCCAAGCTCAGTTAGGGTTGGGTTGTTATAATAGCAAAGGTGGGGGGTGAAGGATTTCTAAGGTTCAGGACCACTGATTGACTGACATTTGTCTAGGGGTATCTTGGTGAAAAAAACGATGGGTGATCTTATCTACAATGGTTGGAACGTTAGGAATTTCCTTTGGATGGTCTGTTCCTGGGTGGTGCCTGGGTAGTCCCAGTTTGTGGTCTTTCTTGAAACCAGGTCTTGCCTTAGGGTAAACTACAAGACTCAGGACTCTATTGAGCTTGTCATGGCTGGGTCCTACAATATATTCAGAAACCTTCTCCTCTACCATACCTAGTAACAGGCATGGCCTTCCTTTTTATCTCTTTTTTCCCAATAAAGTAATGTGAGTGTACAAAATTCAACAAGGTAAATTTATAGTTTAGTAGGAAATATGCCAGTCATTTTTGCTGTTATTTCTTATACCAGAGGCAAACATTGGTGGCCATTGTTAAGACTCACTCTGAGCACATTATTCGGCTCTACAGAATCTTGCAAATTTTCAAGTATTGAGTAATAATTGATCAAAGTTGACATTGACATGAAAATTATGTGTCCTTCCTGAATAAACTATCTTTCCTATCATGGTATTGCTGTTATCTGTGCTGATTATATTATAGGGTGCATAATATTTTTTCTGTTATTTCTTAATTCGTATAATTATGAACCTTGCTTAATAGAAAATGTATTTATTGTTTATTATTTTAATAGAACATAAATATTTAAATCTAGAGACAGCCTATTCTATTATGTGTGTTCTTCTGAGATCATTCTAGAAACATTTGTTGCTGGTTTATCTGGCATGTTTTCAAATTAAAATTTCAGTTTTCATCATGATTATTATATCATTGGTATGCTGAAAATTACTATTAATTACCTAATAAAATCTGATATTGTTGCCAATCTGTAAATTGCAGAGACTTGCTCTGTATCCTGATCAGATATCTATAAAGCTGTGGAGTATTCTTTAAAATTTCATTTTAGCTCTATTTGGGTTAATATTCGCTGTTAAAGCATCGTTTGGCTACATAATCAAAATGTTCGCTTACTAAGTACAATGTAGTTTATAGCGTTAAATGAAGTCCATTGCACAGCATAATACTGACTCTGCAAACATCATGTCATCTGTCAGCTATTTCAGTAGAACTTATTTAGTAAAACTTGGAGAAAATTTACCATTTAACAAAGCAAAGCAATTTCCAAAGCATTTGCAATTCCATCTTGGTACATAAAGCTCATGTGCAACAGGACTGTATCTAAATATTTACTGAGCTGGTAGCAAATGCTTTATGGTTAGGAGGACTGAATATGAAGAATTGCATGGTGTTGAAATCCAAATGCAGAGGACTAAGCACTTTTTCCTGGTTGTTTCCACTAAAATTTCTAGTCCAGAACAGGGATAAATGGAACATTTCCACTGGAATGAGATCTGAAAGTCAGTCTCCACCAGACACCTAGCAAATGTGAAAGACTTGCATATACTAAAGTGAAGCAGATGGATAGTAGTAACTATATCTGATATTTATGTTTCATAACAAAACCTTCCTTACAGACAACCTACATTCTCCAGACTTTTCCTACATGCCTCTGTTAGGCCTTGGGGACATGACCTGACCTCTGATATTTCCAAATATCCATAACAGAATCTGACTATATTTATTTTTAACCAACTTGCTTGTTTTAAAACATGGAAAATATCTCCTTGCAACTCAACAAAACTGTCAACAGCTTTAGGCAAAGATGGGGCATTTGTTAACAGCTCTAGGGAGCCATCTCCTGAAATAACAGATTTCCCATATTTATAGTTTTGATGTCTGTTTTTGAGACTGACAAGAACCTGCCTCCTACATATATTCTCTAGTCTAGACATTTCCCGATAGCATTTGTAAGTGAGTGTCAACAAATGAAAAGCATAGAGCTCGTGTGCCAATTATGTGGGGAGAAAATACATACAGTCAAAAAGAGATGTTAAGGTAATAGGTAGTTTGGAAATAAAGTGGGAGTCAGAAACCTACTGTAGGGTGTTTGGACAGAGAGCAGGGGATCAGATGGCAGTGTTTTGGGAAATTGAACTGCAAAAAAATGCCTGGGTTTATAACTTCCGTATCCACAAACTCAGGTTATCAAACCAAGAAACTTCATGTTTTAGGATTGGACTAGGTCAGATTACAACGTAGAAATTGTAAGTGCCAGATTCAGTGTCCCCAGCTTATCTTTTCTATACTTTTCTCACCCCAGTAAGTTCTTACCATGTCACAGCTGGTGCTCAGTATCCTCTCATGTATTTAGTCAGTCGTTTTGGAAAATAACATCTGAAAAATATTTGGGGTATGATTCATTGTATGGTGTTAGTGACTATCATTGCATTCCTTTTTCATTCACAGTGGCTATATTTATACTCAAAGTTGGAAGTCATCAAATATTTGGCTGGCCCCATTTTCTTGGCTTATTAAAACTACCTCCCAAGAAGAAGGGATCATTAGTTTATTTACTGGTGCAAAATAAACTGGAAAAAAATGTTTTTTCCTTAGTTGATAAATCAGTAAAAATCAGCATTTGGATAAGATACCATAACTATGTTCTCTAATATTCCTCCAAACACTAAACATCTATTATGTTTTAATTTGGTTTCACATAAATTGTGCATTAACTCTGATACCACTCTAATATCCCCATATGTTTAACTGACCCTTCCATTTATCCCTATTATTTACCTATTTACTGAGTTCTTCCTAGATGCTGATGATGTTGAGTCTAGTTTCAGAGGATATAAATCTACAGTAGACAATCTAAGGTTTATTGTCCAATTTTTGAGAAAGAATTGGAAACTCAAGCAAGTTTAGTGACAAAATGTTACAACTGTGCATTTGGCATAGAATTTCAAGTTCATGAAGTTAACCTCTTAATACTCCCCATCTTTCTGTCTCTGCTGTGTAACTACTTAGACTAGACATAGATGTAAACACTAGTAATGTTAATGTGACACCAAATCATGATCCAGAAAAGTAGAAAAATGAGTAACTTGAATTTCATCAACATTTTAAACTTTGTTCTGTGAATAACACTAAATAATGAAAAGGCAAGTCACAGATAAGGAGGAAAAAACACTGCAAATTATATATGTATCAATGACCTTGACTTCAGAATACATAAACAGCTCTCAAAATATAATAGGAAGTCAATAACCTGAATTAAAAATAGGATGAATAGTCACTTGAACCAAGAATATGTACAGATGGAAAATTAACACATGAAAAGATGCTAAACCAGCACTAGTCATTAGGAAAATGCAAATTGAAACTATAATGAGCTACCATTAACATCCATTAAAATAACTAACATCTTTTTAAAAAGGCAATCCCATGTGCTGGAAAGGATGTGGAGAAACTGGAACTCTCTTACACTTCTGCTAGGAATGCAAGTATTTTAGAGATAAATTTAATGGGCTATTGGGAAGTTAAACACACAGTTGTACAACCCAGATATATTACAATGAAAAGAAAACTAGTTTGCACAAGAAAATCTGTGCTTAAGTATTTATCGTAGCACTATTCACCATTAACCCAAACTACGAAAAGCACAAATGTCCGTAGACATGTGAATGATAAACTGGTATATTAGAATACTGAAACGCTACCCAACAGTGGAAAGTTAGCAGTATGGATGAATGTTAAATGTATTATGTAAAGTGAAAAAGCTTTCACACAAAAAACCTTCCAAACTGTATAGTTCTACTTAGATGGTATTCTGGAAAAGGCAAAACAATGTTGGAAAAAAAATAGATGGGTAGTTACCAAAGGATAAGAATGATTTGAAAGGCCAGCATAAAAACATTCTGAAAAGTGCTATTTTCATTGTGGATCCCTTTTCTAATTGCAGTTACAGTAATTTGTGTATGTGGTAAATCTTATAGACATGTGCATCAGGAAATATTACAAGATAGTTATTTTGCATTGATCCTGGTATAAACTTGGTCCTAGCCAAAATTTAAGAATAAAAGAGTCAAATTTAGCACTACATGCTTCTGCTACTTTTGTCTATCAGTAGTATTTCTGTAGACAGCCAGTAGTATTCCTATAGACATTTCATCTTTTCTTGGTTGCCACACTCAACTTTCAGGATGTGATTTGATAATTAATTTGCACAAAGTTCAAATGATTGAAAATAGGGATGTGCTTTTATTCTATGGTGTCATTTTTCTTGAATAGGTCCCTAATTTTTAATCTAAAGAAATATGTGTTCAATAGTGAATGACAATTCAATGACTAGTTGGTGGAGAAAGAGATGGGACTGCCTCTTTAACATTACTGAAGAGAATGCATATGTGTTTAAGTTTTCTTTTTGAAAATGTTTTAAATTGAATGATATCACTTACCCATCCCCAGCTAAACTCCCACAAATCCTTCCCATACCCCCTACTTTCAAGTTGACAACCTCTTTTTTACTTATATTTGTTACATATGTGTGTGTACATGTGTTATGTGTGTGTACAAAAATATATAAATAGAACCTACTGTGTAGTTGGCATTTTCTTTCGTCCCTCAACCAGCCCCAAAAATAAAGACATAGAGACTTATTACTAATTATGCATGATCAACCTCAGCTTAGGCTTGTCCCACTAGCTCTTTTAACTTAATTTAACGTGTTTCTATTCATCTATGTTTTGCCTCAGGACCTTTTGCCTTTCTTTTATTCTATATGTCCTGCTTCTTCTGTGGCTGGCAGGCCCTTTCTCCCTGGTGTCCCTTTTCTTTCTCCCCTAAGCCTAAATTTCTCCTCCTACTTACTCTCCCTGCCCAGAAGTTCTACCTATACCTCTTCCCTCACTATTGGCCATTCACTTTTTAATAAGACCAATGAGGTGCCATAGTCAGGCAAGGTAAAAAAGCAACACATATTTACATAATTAAACAAATGCAACACATCTTTGCATAGTTAAACAAATATTCTGCAACACAGAGTTTGTTTTTGTTGTTTGTATATATGGTTTACCAGGCTGACCACTTGGCATTGGACAAACAAAAAGGGGACTCATCCCCGGCAGAGGTTAAATCACCTTCAAGAAGTCAATGGTTACCTGTAGTTCTTTGTCTAGGGGTGGGATCCTGCAAAATTTTATCTATTCCACAGCAAACGGAGACCTTCATAGAAAACAACTGGATACAATGCAGATAACAATGTATCAGGGGGTATCCAAGCCCCATATAAACCTCTGCATCACAGCTCCTGCATCAGTGGCTCAGGGAACATCATGTTAGAGAGGACAGAAGATTACCAGGATGTCTGCTCTGAAACAGTGTCTCCTAGAAATGGCTATACAAACAAGACCAGAACAAGGCAATAACAAGGGACTGTTTAAGTCTTGAGTTTGTGTTTTCCAGGATGTGTGACAATATAGCATAGTTTGTGTGGTATAACAGATGAATAGAAAAGAATGTTCATGACCCTCACAAAGCTTGAATATTCTTGGGCTAAAGAGAAACCCTATGAAGTAGTGAAAATAATATCTTGAAATCTTAACTTGTTACTAATAGAAATAATTTTAAATGATTGATTTCTTACATCAAAAATCTCAAACTATCCATGCTCATTTTAAATATCTATATAAATTTATTGTTACTTTCTGAGAAATGAGTAACTATACTTGCATATAAATTGCTTTAATGATGAGGATTTTTGCAAGATACAGTATATTAACTCAAAACATCAAGTATTTTATCCATTTTTAAAGATACATTTGCATGTGAGGCTTTCTTAAAGTGAAGTATGGTCATGTAGAATTAGAGTCTCATTTCTGTGATAAAAATATTTTGCAAAAGCAATGGAAGCAAGGAAGACTTTATTCTGACTGATAGTATGAGGGTATAGAATTCAATGATAAAGAATATATGACAGCAAAACCTTTAAAAAGCCTCTGGCCACAACCAGGAAGCATCAAAAAATTAATTTTAGTGCTTAGCACACTTTTTGCTTTCTTTGGTCAGTACATGACCCAGCCCATGAACTAGTGCTGCCCACAATTAATATAGGCCCTCCTGCCTCAGTTGACCTAATCTAAATAAGCCCTCCTAATTATTCCCAGAAGCTTCTCTCCTGGCTGAATCTAGAGTCAGTCATACTAAGAATCAATATCAACCATCAAATTGTGAAAGAATGGGGTGTTTTTGAGCACTGTAGAATTTTCATACCTTTCATTATTATTGATCTAAGATACTAGTAAATTAGCTTTAGAAACAGTTTAGGGAATGTTTGTAATTTGTTCTATAAATTCATCTTAATGATATCATAGCAAAAGTAATAAAGGAGCCCAAAATAAGTTAGAGTTGCATTTCTTTCTAAAGTAACCCCAAGTCAACATGTCTGAATTGAAATAGTTCATCTACATTCATTTTCATTTGAAAAATATTCTTTGTGAACTCTATTTATTGATGCCTAAGGCACATGTTGCTAATTGTACGTTTTTGGTTCTTCTGAGTAGCACAAAGCATTGGCAAAACGGCAATTCATAGATGCACAACATGGTGTTATTGCCCAGCTGGAGGGAGGTGGAATGAACTGCTATTTTGGGTTGTAGCTATCCTATCCCAGTTTCACCAAAGGATCCATTTAAAAAATAATCTATTCCAAAATTTTCCTTGTGAACAACACTAACTATAAAGCATTGCAGTGAGTTAAAAAGGAGTTGAGGTATTGCACATTTTGTTACCATCATGAGTCTTCAAGGAGTGCTTTCCTTTGAAGAAGACTATTTTGATTTCATTAAGAAAACTCAGTAAATAACTGACTTAATCAACACCTACTGTTAGGGTTTAAAAGTGCGAGATAAGTAGTAGATGGTATAAGGGAGATACGCAAGGCTCCTGAAGAAACGGTTTCCTCTACAGAAAGAATAACTCATCAAATTCAGGAGACAAGTTATTCCTCCATTTCCTACACCACCAAAATAAATTGTCAATAAATTCGCTGTTGAAATATTAATACCATCATCTCATCATTCTTCTAAGTATTTTATGTCCCTCTCTAACTTTAAGTGACTTCTACCTCTACCTAGTCTTCTCTAACCAGGAAAATGCCTAAAGTTTGAGCAATAGCACAATCATGGATAATTTGCTTAACTGCCAGATAATGGCTAGGGGCCAGGAATCAAAAAGAGGCTTTGGCTAGGAAGAGAGGAAAGATTGAATTCACATATGGCAAGATGTTGGAGTAGCCAGACTTCAGGTAAGGAGATCCAGGATTTTAAATCAGGAAGAAATTAGGAAAAAAAACTGAGCACGTTTAATAATTCAGAGATAACTGTTTGAAGATTGTGTTCAGGAGTAACTTTAGGACAAGGTTAAGGATAGAGTATCTATTGGCATCAGATATAGTGGTGTGCTGGGGCAAAAGACTCGCAGAAATATCAAATCCCAATTTGTGAAGACACTGGGACTGAGCTTGTCTTATTGTTCATTTTGTTTCTGTTAAATGTGCTTTTTTTGTGATGAACTCCAAACACTGAAACTTGAAGTTTTACTTTTTGTTTTTTAAGCGTATTGGAGTGGCACCATTACAGGATATCCTTGTTGTCCTCCTCCTGTCTCGTTAGTCTTCATAACCACAAAGAGGACAAATAACTGATCATAAGAAAGTTATGTGGACCTCAAGTTCATGCAGAGTATCCTCTCTCTTATTAGTGACCTGTTTTCTGTCTCTATGCTATTGCCGTTTGAGACTCTGGATTCTACCTATTGTGACTGTGTTCTTGGATTTGCTGTTGACTTAACTTTTGTCTGTTTATGATCTCCCTTCTTTTTTAGCTGAATCTGCTTTCCTTCAGATTCTAATTAACTCCTGTGTTTCTGAAACTCAAAGCCCAACCACATTCCTAATTTCTCTTTGCAAGGGTGGTTTGGGCATTATTTTTACATGGATTCTACCATGATTCCTATTAAGCTCACTGTAATGACTCAGTGAAAATGCTCATAACCCTAGTTTCAGAAATTTATTTCTTGATGTATGTGAAAAAAAATGGGGTAAGAGAATATATAGGAAGTGATCCTACTCACCATTTTCCATTGCATCCTGCAGGTAACATGACCCACTTCTTCTGTAAAACATTTTAGTTCAGGTCAGAACAAAAATCACACTGCCCTGGACAGATAATTGTTCTGGCTCATAGTGGTGTTATGTATGCCTGGAAAGAAGCCAGGCTCTGTGAGGACAAAAAGTATCAATGAGAATGGGATAGGAAGTTGAAATTCAAGATTATCTTGTGTAATGAAAAACATCTGGTGACCTTAGCCGACTATTAAATTAAACATGACTTAAGAGATGGTTTGGGGTTTTAGGAACAAGAGTTGTCAGGTATATTTCCCTGTTGACAACTATTTGTGGATACAGAAACAAAAAGACTGCCTGAGCGTATGTCTTTCACAGCTAAATTGAAATATACGGACTTATTTAGAATAAAAAAGGCACAGAGTTTTACCTTTCAAAATAAATTCATTTACTGACCCAGAAATCATCCACCCAAATGACAACATGAAGTTCTGTCCCCTTGGAAAACAAATTCACGTTTGGATTATCTGTGCCTTAGATCTTAAAAATATTTAGTCACTTCATGTAGTAAAATATGGGGATGTTAGATTTAGTGACAGATGATCTGCCCAACAGCATTTCCTTTCTTCTTTCAATCCTACAGTTGTATATTTGGTAAATTAGTTGTGATTGATGATATCATTTTAACCATGTGCTCGATTGTATGGTAAAATGCTGTCATACTTGTGCTGCACTAATAGTTTTAGATGTGAATATAGCACAGTATATTTTTATACTCCTTCAATAGTGAAGCCACAGTTTATACAAATAGATTCATTCTGTCTTTTGCCCAAGCGACTTTGACAAAAACACGTCATTTAAAGTAATGTTGCTCATCCTTCAGTGATGCAAATGCTGAAGGCTGCATTGCTTTGCTCTGAAATAGCTGGAGTTTTGAATGCCTGGACAAAGCTGTACATGACACTAGGAGTAACTTAAGAAGTTTGTACAATTGGAACCAAATGGAGAGGAACAATCACCTACAGCTATGATTTTAGCATAAATTGCACTAAAGAAACAGGTTTTCCTTTTAAAAAAGAATGTGTTATCTGAAAACTGGTTTTAGAATGCTCAGATGCTTTCAATGCTTATTAAAATAATTATGCACACTGTAAAATATTAGTAATTACAGAATATGTCCAGTCTACTGTTTGCTTTAGGCAGTATTATTTAAAGTCTGATGAACATAAGATTTAAGATGAGTACAATGAAATTTTAGGAGAAAAGTCTGTAAAATAGTTTTTCAATCAGTGTATTCCTCACTGATGAATAATGGTCTACACTCTTCCTTTACAAATATTATGGTGGCAAGCAAAAGCAGGATTTGTTCATGTCACCTTGCCAGTGGAGCTAACACATCACGGTATTGTATGGCACTTCCTTCTATCAGAATGTTAGTAGCCAAGTGTTCTAAATTGGAAAACAAAGAGAACCTGAAATAAAATGATAAGAGATGGGGTTGTGTCTCAGAAGTGCTGAGTAGTGGAATATTCACTTGGGATAACAGGCCTTGAGATGAGCTCCAATATTTCTAGTATTAAATGAATACAAGTTGTTCCAAATGCACCCCAGTTCATGTATACATAATCACAAGACATAAGTCATTATTTTGTACTTATTTATATCCTTGAACTGACCTTGACTAGAGAATATGCTGGGAGATAAATTTTGTTTTTAGGTATAGAGTACGAGCTTAATATCCCTTCTATGTAATTCTTTACTTTTAGTATTGAGGAAAGGGGGAGAGAGGAAGGAGGGACAAAATTGATCAGGTAAGTGTGTACATTTATTCAGGTCTTTGTGCATCTATAAAGTTTTTTTAAAAGGTATGTCATATAATCACGTACAGGGAAATAACATGACACTGAGAAATAGAAGAAAGAGTTCCACTCTAAGTGATGGCTTTAGAAGGATACACCCATATTTGGACTTTTTTCTTAACAGATCCCCTTCATTATATATAACAGAAACTCTATTCCCCAACTTTTCTATCATACATTCAAATTCTAGGTCCCTTTTCCGTTGGGACAAAACAAAGTCTTCTATTCAGAAGATGTATCATATCACCAACGATGTTTACTTTATGGGTACTGCTTCAATCACCCATTTGGATAGCTGCCAATCAATAACCAGTTCAACCTATTAAACCAAAAGTAAATATAAACTTGACTTCTTTAAAGGCTTTTTTATTCCCTCAACAGTCTTCATGGGGCACAAAATTAAATAGAGTTTGGGTGAAGAACTCTGAGAAGAAAGAGAAAATTGTATAAAAATTTCAGTATAATTTTGTAGGAATTTTTCAAGAGCAAATACTTATGCAGGAAGATGACCTTGTATAACAATGTTGTCTCTGAGTAAATCTACAGATAACAAACAAATAAATTAGTTGATGGATTTTCTTTTTTTCCTTTTCTTTATTATTATTAAAAATTTCCCCCTCCTCTCATTTTCCTCCC
>LOJH01063733.1:0-10687 GCA_001685095.1 Ellobius talpinus
TCACTACATTAGCACACATGTATGTTCTTTCTCTTATCTTTCTCGCTTTCTCATCAAACTTACTCAGGTTTCTCATTTCTTTAGGACAGCTATAAGGAATTAGTTTGGAATTCCCCCATAAAACTGAAAGCACAATGATAAGTTCTCCTGCTTGAGATTAGTGTATTGTTGCTGAGTGGCAGTGCTCACTAAATAATACAATAATGGAGACAGAGGTACTAAATTAGGGGATCTTAATTTGTAGCTTATTCAGGTATTGTTGAACTATATACTGAACACAGTGTAAAGGACTATCGCTTACTAGAAAACTCAAAGAATGACTAAGTGAAATTTTTGACTTATAGCCCTGGAATAAAAATCACTGGATACTCTGACTTTTAAAAAAATAGGGCTGTACATAAATGTTAATGTTGGATGCCACACAGTTATATTTTATGTGTTATTTTAAAATGACTACCTGAATAAGGAAATGAGTGTAAAGTTTAGATTGTTACTCATAAAATGAATACATATATATGTAAATTTAATGATTTTTGTGAGAGTTAGAATGTATACATCATATAACTTGAGCTATTAACATTTGATTTAGCAAAATTCTTATACATACTCAAATACCCAAGGGGTTCATTTACTGATCATTTTGATGATTTCAAAAACAACATTTCCAAGCAGTTAAAAATTCACATTTTTGAGTCACAATTTTGTCTTAAAAGAGCAAAGATACATTATGTATATTTCATATGTAACTATAATTTTATTTTACATTTTAAACCATTTTTGTTTATTCTCTGAGAAGTTCATACATGTATGCAATGCATGATGATGATACCCATCTTCTATGTAATGCTCATGCTCCAGCAGATGGCAAAACCTATGCTCAGGTAAGCAGTACTGAGTGGATACAGTAGAATAATAAAAAAGAGAGGAAATGATGAGTTTGGTAGGTAGGTGTGTTGGGGACTCCTGTGAAGTTGGAGGGTGTAAATAGAAGATGCTACTCATGAGGGAGCAATGGGCAGTTGATGGTAGCAGGGCTTTATGAGCGCCTCCCCACTAGATTAGAAATGCATTTTGTTGACCCCATGCAGGTTTTCTGCAGCTAGCAATAATTGCTATGTGTTCATGAATGCAGCAGCCATAATTTTTAAGAATCACCCAGTGTAGTTCATTTCATCTCACTTTGTGCTCATTCAACTTTGTCATATGTAACAAATTTACTTTTTGTGAAGAAAAAAAACCTCAAAACACATTTTTATTCAAATGGGTCAAAAGCAAGAAGAATTTAGACCAATTTAACACAATAAAAAGAGAGAGAAAGCTAAAGCAAAAGGCAGAAAGTAATAGCATCACAGTGTAAGTGACTTTTTTGTTGAAGAGAGTACGTGAGACTTCTAGGGAAGAATGATTTACAGAAGAGTCACTCATTCATTTCCAATTCTTGGTATCCTGTTGGTATGACAAAGTCCATTAGGATTGTCAGTATCAGGCAAAATTATATATATATATATATATATATATAAACACACAGATATATAAAAACAAATATATATTTAATGTTTGAGTCTTTCTAGTGATAAAGAATGAATGTTTTTCTAGTGGGACATGGTAATATTATATGTGCTACTTTACGACAACTACATGCTTGTTTTGTGAGGTGTGGTTTCATGCAGCCCAGGATGCTCTGGAACATACCATGCTCCTATGTCACAGAGAATCACCTTGAATTTCTACTCTTCCTTTCTCCATCTGCCCTAGCACACAGATTACACAATACTATCAGATACTGAGTGCAGGATTTCACCAGTGCTAATCATGCACCCTACCAACTGAGCCACAATCACTGCCCTGCCATTATCTATATCTTACAAATTAAACCCATGTGGAAAAAAAACAGTCCTTCTCTATTTTTGTTACTCTGGCTATTGTTTTAATATGTGCCAACTAGTAGTATACTTTATAATTTATGGCTATAACCACTCACTAAATTTAGTAATAAGTAGTAAAACATTTCATTGTTTTATATGATTATAAATATATACATCCTTAGATCCTACCAAGGAGATTGATTTCTCATCAATAGCTTCCTGCCCTTTACAATCCCACATTTCTAACACAAATTTTGAAGCCAAATACTTGTGAAATCATATTGACAATATCTCTACTTGGGTATTTTTTCTTCTGTTTTCAGTTACATTGCATTTTCAGGTTGTGCCAAATATAATGTAACATAATGTTTAAACACTGAGCAGACTGAAAACATCATATTTACACTTGACATTGGAAGAAGTGATGGAAACAAAAGTAAAATGATCTTTTACAAGTCTAATTTTAATGTAAAAGCTAGAACCAAAATGTGGAATGTATTATCATAATACCTAGTTGCTGAATTTCTGAGTTTTAATAATTTATGCACAAATCATGAAGCTTCGGAATATGATTTCTACCCCTTAACATCCTCTTAGAATTATAATAGTTAACATTTGACTATGCAGAAAATTATGGTTTTCTCTCATGTTCTCCTTTTTTGACTCCTTTTTCTATATATATCAATTTCATAAACTTTTTAAAATTATTTTCTTTTCAATTAGAGTCAAGATTTTATATTTCTCTTATTGAAGTCTACCTTCACTTCTAGGTATAAACACCTTCATTGATTTTAATATAGAGTGACATAATACAAGTCACCTTTCTAATATCTTCTTCTAATTCTGGGAGAGTCATAAACCCTGACAGAAAGAGCAATTACATCTACTTCAATGGTGAAGTATTAAAGTAACCATGGCAAAATTCTCCTATTTATTAATGATAAACATGTTCCTCACTCTCTGTTTTAAAGTCTTTTAATCAATGATGAAGGGCTGGAGAGATGGCTCAGTAGTTAAGAACATTGTCTGTTCTTCCAATGGTCCTGAGTTCAATTCCCAGCAACCACATGGTGGCTCACAACCATCCGTCATAAGATCTGCTCCCCTCTTGAGGTCAGTCATCCTCATCAACTTTGATGATGAAACCCAATAAGTTCAACAGAACTGCTCTATACGGGTTGCCCATACATGCTTCATCATTGTCAGGGCATGAATTTCATTAATTTCCATTTTCAGTCAGTGATGAGCACCCACCTGTAGATTAGCCTTGCTAAGCATTTGTATGTTCTTTGCTTACGTGCTAGTGATAGACTCAATAGATTTGCCTCACAGAAAGGTCCATGTCCTGCAAATAAAGTGTGGTCTTTTGCAATGTCCTGTCTTTCTACCTCTCCTCTTCTCAATGGACTCTTAATTCTTTTGCCCTACTTGCTATTGTCAGCTTGTCTGTTTCATTTGTTTCTCCTAACATATCATTTCCACCCGGCAAAAGCATTCCTGCCTTATTCTCCTTGGTTTCAGACTGACTTTCTAGGCAGAGTTCAGTTATTAATGTACCTATCATCAATTAAACATAAGTTCTACTTTTAGTCTAATTCAAGTACTGAAATCTAGAATTCACTACTCCTTTTGGCATGCAATGCTTGGCGAATTTATAAACAACTAAATACAAAACACTTCCTACTATTTGCTACTTCAAGTAAGGTATTTTTCTTCCTCTCATTGTTTATTCTTTTTTATTATTTCATAATTCTCCATGTTTTTTATCTTATGTAACTTATTTGCCTTGTTTCTTTAGCTTTTTCTCATGTTCTTCCATACTCTGCTGTGTCTTTCTGGTTGGCTGTGAAATTTGGTTCTTTGACATTTATCCTAGTTTTGTATATTAAATAAATTTGAACCTACTATGGTCCAACTTATATCTATAAATATCCTATAGCATTACATTACAGAACCAAATTATGAGATTATGGACATGTTTTAATTTTGTTATGGTTTATTACAAATCAAATCATTCATCTAATTTTTTCTCAGCTGATTTATGGAAGATTATAAATCTGCTATCAGAGAAAATACATTTTCTCTTGAGTATAAATTCATGTTTATATTCAAATCTCCCTATTCTTCTAGTTAGCAGCAATCTTTGATGATATCTATATGGATTCCCTAACATCTAAATACTTATTGTGAAACAAGTTCTAATTTTGATGGCTTCTCCTCCCATATCATCAAATGGAAGGACAGAACACTAGAGGGACAGACATGGTCTGGTGTGGCCTTTGCCTGCTTCTCAAAGAATAATTTCCTTGACTGAGATAGAGAATGATAGGTGGGTGGGAAAACATGGCTGATTAGCTATTCTCAGCTGTGTTTTTCATAATCACAGTATTCTTGTCCTCTGTCACTAGTACCTCGGGAGGCTTATATTCCCCTGAAACAAGTACTGGCTTGGCACTGGTTATTAAAAGAAAAAACATGGCAGAGGAGAATTATGGCAGGAGAACCCTTTCAATCAGAGATGGCAGAAAGTCAATGAAGAAACCATACGTAAAGTGAAATACATGACAGATAATTATATTAGGGATGTTGATGCTGTAATGAATGTTCCATGTTTTCATAATAGGCTCTCTTTGGGTGTTTAAATATAGCAAGGTACAAATAACAACAGATTGCATTTTTATGACTTTCAAATTTTTATTCTTAACATTCATCTTTCCTTCTCTACTCTGTACATAAATCATATATACTTTTATTTTGCTGCAAAATACACATTGATGTGTTAATTTCTATATGGTGAGTTTAATGGATAAGGGAGTTCCTATATATTCTCTCTATATATTCTCAAGGTAAAATCTGCAATTAAAAAGAAAAGTTTTAAGGGCTGTCTTTGACTCTATTGCTTGTTGTTGGGCGACTTTCCTCCTGCTTGGTTGTCCCTTCCAGCCTTAATAGGAGGGAAGGTTTCTATTCCCTCCTATTATACGGCTGACTCACACACACACACACACACACACACATATGAGGTCTGCCCTTGTTGAGTAGAAAGAAAGAGTGGATGTAGGAGTGAAGAAGTAGAGGAGAGGTTGCGGGGAGACTGGAATGAGAGGAGGGAAAGAGGAAGAAGTGTAATTGGGTTGGGAAAAAATAATTAAGTACAAAGTTGCCAACACCACTATCTGCAATACTAAACCATGAGATCTAATGTAAGGATTTGTTTACCTGCTACGGAAGTAGCAAGAGTTTTGTTTTCTCTAATTTTATTACTTATCCCTTTGGTTTGTGGCTTACTAATATTGCAATATTCTGTAAATATATAAAATTAGAATGCAACAAAAAGTTTAAAATACTTTGAACGGGAATAAAAATTTTTGAAATGCTTCCAGGCAAACAAAGTTACTAACTTCATTAATTTTAAAGTAATAGTGCTGGGTATGAGCTCAACATTTTTTAAATTGTTTCTATTGTGCTATACATTTTTCTCTACTCCTCACCCTCCCTCTCCTCTCCCTTTCTACTCTCTTTGACCCCCACATTGTCAACTTCCTCAGGAGACCTTTTCTTTTTTCCTTATGTATATCCTTGTATGTCTCTCTTAGGGTCCTCATTGTTGTCTAGGTTCTTTGGGGTTATGGACTGTAGGCTGATTTTCCTTTGCATCACATCTAAAAGCCACTTATAAGTGGCATTGTAATTGTTTCACAACACTTGAAAAAATATGCTGATTCCTGAATGACTAAACACTAGGAAAATGTGCTGTCCATAAGTATTTACTAATTTACTGAAAATTATATTTTCCAGAGGTAAAAATATCTGAAATTAGGGGCTGGGAAGATGTCTCTTATTGTACAACTATAAACACCTGAGTTCAAATTTCCAGTGTTCTTATTTAAGACCATTGTGGCTATCTGAATACCTGTAATCCCTACATTGCAGTGGGAGAGACAGGCATTTTCCTATGTTATGTGGTCTCTGACCTTAACTCCAGCTTCTGTGAGAGAATTTTACTAAAGAAAAGATAGCAGGGAGAATGAAAGCACAATACAACGGGTATCCTTTAGTCTCTCTGTGTCCAATTAACATTGGGAATTCACTCTGGCAAATGCATATTAGGTGATATTTTTGCTATGGACACTCCCAGAGTGCATATACTAAAACCTCTATGGAAGAGCCCATGCCCTGGTCTATAACCTACTACTTTCTGGATTATGTATATTCTTACTATAATATGTGCTAAAATAGTTACTAATGAAGGCAACTTTAATATGATGATATTGTGTATCTAAATATTATTTAAAGGTATAAAAACAAAATGAAAATTATAGTAAAGATAAGAAATGGTACACCAGCTTATCCCAGCAATAACCAGGAGAAGAGTAGTCTTAGGCTAGTTTATTGAAGTTGCCTTTCAATAATCACGAGAAATACCAACTTAAAGAGATTCTTTAACAAGAGAGGCTTGGGAGTCATGAGAGCAGATATCTCAGTTTCAAAGTGGAAGGAGCTCTCTCATACTAGGCACATCCTACCACACAGAAGATTGTAGGATGATTTTACCTTGGTGGTTGATATATCTCTGATTACTATGAACAATTTCCTGTTTTACCACTATTGCTATAGTACTCCAGTTAGAGCAAAGTTAGCTACTTGGATGATGTACTTGAGATCTTTGAGGACAGAGTTCCCGTGGACAACAGAATTTGCCTAATGTAAAAAAAGAGCAACCCTCAGCCAGGCCAGGGAAGGGCAGGAGAAGGCTCCAGCAAAAGGACCAATAATAAACTGAATTGGTGTGAAATAGTCAATCTGGAGCCATTTTTACACTATCCACGGTAAATTTTTCTTCAAAAGAATCAATTTTTCAATAAATCAAAAAGCTTAGATTTTGAATGGGTAGAAGTTAAACAGACCCTGATAAAATACCACCTTTAGTAGGAAAAAAACACCTTTAGTAGGAAAAAATAAATACAAAGCAACACCTCTAATTCTATTTCCAGTCTGTACATGAAAACATAGTTTGAGAAAATGGAAAAAATTAACTAGTGTGAACTAAAAATGGTTTACTGAATGTGTTAATCTATTCTTTTAACATAAGCCCCACCTTTCATTGTAAAGGTCTCCATATTTTTTATTTAATCTTTCAATATAATTATATTGAATATAATTGAATATATATAAATATAATTATCTATTATAGATAATATTTTCTCATCAATTTGGAAAAGGATGCCAACTGCAGGTGAAAATAATGTGGTGTTCTTCTGCACTCATCTTGAAATGGTCTGTTGACAAAAATACTGTGATATTTTAATCAAATTCTTCTCTGGATATAAGATTATTTTACAGAAAATGTAAAAATAGCATATCTGTGTAGATAACTTACCAGATGGCAATTTCTGAACTGGAAGATTCTCTAAGTGAATCAGAGTGTGGGTTACAAGCAATCATGAAGACCAGGATAGAAAAGTGCATAATTGTAGATAGTAAACTCTACACATAGGCTCGGTATTAGTCCATGGGCTATGATGAACATGACAATGTGAAACTGAATTAAGCAGAAGAAAAAGTTTTACAAAAAACAGAGGCAAATCCAGGTGTGGTGCAATATCTGGGTGTGGGAGTTCACACATTTGATCCAAGCTCTTGGGATAATGAGATATGAGGATGTACGAGGTCAGCCTGGGCATCCTAGGAAATACTTGTCTCAAAGAACCAAACAGTACAAGAAGAAACAAAGAGAGAACGGAATAGAGAAAGAGTAAAACACGTGTGTACTGGCTATATAATACTTTACTTCTAGATTCTTTAAAAAGGGTTGAAAGCTTAATAAAGTAGGTAAATAAAGTAGTAACATAGTTGGTTATTAACAAGGACTTTGTGCAATATGTAATTGGATTATTGTATTTTATATGACTGACTGGACAGGAAGTTTGTATACATGATTATGGTCAGAGACATGAGAAGTATGATGTGCCAAGTGTCATTACAGTAGTATGGCCATAGCAAAAGTAGCAGCCACTAAGACTTCTTCAACTAGGGTGCATAATCTTATGGGATAGCCATGATTTAAGTATTCTTTTGCTAATATCAACATAATTTTGTAGCACATGATATTATTTAATAGATTTGTACTGCTTTACTACAAAAATAAAAAAAATTAACCTTAATACCTTGCCTTCCTTGTATACAGATACTAAGTTTTGCAAATAAGCACATTACTCATGTGTTTACACTGATTTAAGCCATTTATATCCATGTGCATGTGTATGCTTAGATTCTCAAGCTGGTATAAAACCTATACTGGTGTGTATTAAGATGCAGCTCAGTGGTAGGGTGCCTGTTCTTCACCTACAAATTCTTACTCTTGGAATGCGGGTAAGTTCTTCAGATCTATATATTTGGACTTTTATTTTAATTTAGAATAAAGAAAAAGTAAGTGGGCACTATTTTCTCAGCCTTTCTTGAGCAGTTCTAATTACTAGAAATGTGTCCATTCCCTGGATATATGAATAACAAAAATTAGTTACTAAACATGCTGCAAATGACAGAACCCCACTATCTTTCACCTCACTCACACCTGGGGATGAATACGTTTTAATGAAGATCTCCATCTTGCTCTATGTTGGCTGTTTATCAATTTCTGTGGAGTGACACTAAATCAAGTGGCAGCACATGGTAATGTAAATCACAGTCTAATTTAGTTGTCACTGTGTTGTGACACTTGGTTAAAAATGCTTTTTAATTGTGACTATAAATTATACATGAACAATCCTTAGTGACAGTCTTAATACTGCATCAGATTATTTCACCCAAGGGGGAATAGCAAGCATCATCAACACGAGGCAAGAGTACATCTCAGATGTCTTCAATAGCAGTTTAGGGAGAGATAATGATGATGATGTGTTCAGCTTTAGTCTTAACCCCAAACCTGGTATAGAGGAAAGGGGGAGGGAAACAGAGAAAGGAAGATGTTTGAATATTTTGGGAATATGAAACACAGAACTATGACCCTGAAAAAATGACCCGTGAATATTGGTATCCAGTCTACAGACATGAGCTCTTTAATTCTGGCATTGTTTTTCACTGTCAGAGTGGAAGTATGTGAACTTGGGGAAAAAGGGTTTTCTTTCCAGGCTATTTCACGTTAAAAGGCTTACAAGTCTTTCATAGTGTTTGCTTTCTCACTTTCCCAATCATGAGAATTCAGTTATACAGATACTGGCAAGGTCGGACTTATGTGGTCAGTGTACAATATTGTGAATGTTTTGGCTTCTAGAAGAATAACAAACACTACCTTGTATTGATGTCCTGTTTTGAAAACAAAATATGTGTTCCTAGATATTAAGGAATCCCATTACATGCATACAGAATTGAAAAGGTATTGTATATTGAAATTTAAGTTTAATTGACACTATGCATACGTTATCTTTTCTTGAAAATAAAGACATCAGAAATGTCCAAGTTAGATAATTCATTTGAGGCTCCAATTACAGAGCATTTGCAAAAAGCCAGCATGCCAGAACACACTTGAGTATAAAACTCCTCAGCTGAAGATCCTCACATCTACAGGTACATATAAATTCTTAAAGTAGCATATTTGCCTGCTATTCATAGATCTTGGATGATCTACTGGCTTTCCACAGATTCTATGAGCTATTGAAAGTTGATTTTAAAGGAAAAGTTTTAACAGACCCATTTATATAGTAGATTTACACATTTAGGACCAGCTTTATAAGAATGTTGAGTAAGAGAAACTCTGATACATTTATCATGGGAGTGAAAACTCATAAACCACTATGGAAACCAGCTTGACGATTCCTGAAGAAGATGGAAATCAACTGACCTCAAATTCCAGCTATACCACTTCTGGGCACATACCCAAAGGATGCTTCATTCTACTACAAAGATGCTCAGTAATTGTTACTCTGTTCATATTAGCCCCAAATTGAAAACAGCCTAGATGCCCCTCAACAGAAAAATGGATTAAAAAAAATTGGTACCTTTACACAACAGAGAACTACTCAGCAGTTAAAAACAATGACATCAAGACATATTCAGGCAAATGGGTGGAACTAGAAAATATAATCCTGGTGAGATATCCCAGGCTCAGAAAGATGATTTGGTATGTATTTGCTTATATGTGGCTATTAACTGGGAAGGAAAATTAACCAAATTATAATCCACAGAAACACAGAGGGCTGGTATAGAGTTGGTATAGGACAAGCAGTAACAGAGAGATCTCATTAGGAAAGGGAAATAGGATAGATTGGTAGGTGGGGAGGAGCTGGAATGAGAGAATCAAATGGGGAGAGGAGAGAGAGTTATGGTAAGGAATGGAGGAAGAAACAGCAAATTAGGATGTACTGTGGAATAGAGCAGAAACTGCCTAACATATATACATATATGAAGGCAAACTAAATAATTTGTCTAATAATGGGAGAGACAGAGTGCCATGTGAACATCTGGTGTGGGACAGAGGTCTGTATTCTGTCAATTACATTTTAAATATATGCTGATTGGCCAGTAGCCAGGCAGGATGCATAGGCGGTACAACCAGATAGGAAGTAGAGGTGGGTCAATGAGAACAGGAGAATCCTGGGAAGGAGGAAGCCCATTCCTCTGCAGCCCTGATCCATCCACAGAAGACGCAAGATGTGACTGCCCTGCTGAAAAAGATACTGAGCCATGTGGCTAACATATACTAGAATAATGGGCTAATATAAGTTATAAGAGTTAATAAGAAACCTGAGTGTCATCAGTTTATAATTAACGTAGACCTCTGTGTGATTTCTTTGGGACTTAATGATTGCGGGGACTGGGCAGGA
>LOJH01063734.1:0-10686 GCA_001685095.1 Ellobius talpinus
GAAAATTTTTTTAATAACAATAAAAAAGTGTCTGAAATAAAAAATAAAATAAAAAGCCTTTTACAATGCAAATAAAACAGCATAATACAACATAAACCACCCATACCAGTGAAACCCGTCACCCTACCATCATGTTCCTCTGTAGACCAATAGTGTTAGCTCCAGTGTATTAGAATATTCAGCCACTAGCAGCTATACAAAAATAAGAAAGTCAAGACTTGTCTTGGATGTCAACGAGAGAACTGCTCAACACTTACAGAAGACTTAATCAATGGTCACTCTGCATAGGGAGGTGAAGGAATGGGACCAGGTTTCCTCCCTTACATGTTAACTTTGCAGAACTCTTTGAAAACTCAAGTGCTTCAGAGACAGGCATCAGGATTTCACAGAGACAAGCTGACACAGTTTCCTAAGCAGAATGGGACAGTTTACCCAGTGCATACCAAATGCACACAGAAAGCCCTCATTCTGTCTTACAGCAGAAAGCAGAGGGAGGAGAAATTCTCAACACTGTGAGGTTTGATTGTCAATAAAACTGCGATAAATTCTGTTCTTAGGGTATCAAGGTAAGATAAAAAAATATTCTCAAAGTTCTTCTCAGTCCATCTGGTTGGCTTGTTGGTCTGGTTTGTGTTCACAGATGAGCCTTTTCTCTCTAATGATCAGGAAAAGTAGCATCCTGCAACATTAATCTCAAAGAGAGGAGTAATTAGGCATTTCTGAATATTTATGGTTATCTCTAGGTTAATAAATATTCCTTTCTGTAGCTTAAAGCTATGAAGATAAGCCATTGTATTACAATTTGTAGCATTTAGAAGTCTTTTTTTTGATATAAGACAAACACATACATAATAAACCTGTTTGTTTTCCAGAATACTTCAAGTATTTAAAACTTTGCTTCCGGCTTCTAAAAGCAACATTTTCAATAATGACATGTTTTCATTATTATAATGATAATAATTACAAGCAGTAGTAGTAACTAAACACTTATTGAGTATAATCACTTTGTGTTGTTAGTACAATGAACTGTCTGAGTCAGGTAACTTCATAAGAACATTTAACTCAGTTCACAGGTTCAGTTTTAAAGATGAGATAGGGCTCATTTATTTGTCCTTTCGCCAGAGAGATTGGCTGGTAACTATGACTAGAGGCTGTGTCAGAGTGACCAGTGGTATGATACAGTGGAGAAGAAAGAGAGGGACCATTCTGGGGTCCAAGACTTTTACATGGATTGTCATTGAAATTCAATACCCAAAGCATAGCACTGGGTTGTTTTTAAGTACTTGACACTGAATACTTTACTAGACTAATTTTACTTCATTTCAGAAAATTATGCAATACTTACTCTTATTCTTATTTCACAGATGAAATAAATATTCCCAGACCGATAAAGTGCTTGCTCAAAAAATCTCACAGTTGGGTTAAGAATGAAGCTTAGTTGGTAGAGTGCTTGCCTAGCATGCACAAGACACTGTGTTTGATCCACAGTATCACATATATTAGTCATGATTTTGTATGTTTGAAATCTCAGAACATAGCCCACAGCCAGTTGGATGCCAATCTGTACTACATGAGGCTATTTCAAAATATAAACAAACTAATTAAAACTCTTCACAGCTCATATAAAGAAAACAGTCCAGAGCCTCAACATATAGCAATAATGGTAATGCTAGAGAAAAAGATTGCCCAACTTTTATAAAATCTAGAGCTACAGTTTTAGAATTCTCAAGGAACATTTAATTATAGTATTTCTTCATTAGAAGTGGTCATAATTATAGTTCCTGCCGTGCAGTTAATAGAGTATCTGGAACTCTGATAAATGGTGATGATAGCTTATTGCTACTGAAGGAGCAAGACACTGCAAGAGACAGGGCAGCGTGGAATGCTTTATCATTGGGCTGTTCCTTCACAAGGACTCATGGGACCTAATCTCCTCATTATTCTCGTGTGTTCTGTCCATGGGGGTCAGTGGCTATCTGATCCTTACATGATGCACTGGCCTCGGACCACATGCTTAATACAAATGGACCTTCCTTCCGCAATCACAGATGTGAGCCTTAGAAATGATGAGACTTTTCTCTTCATGTGTTGATGTTGATCCACCCTAGACAGCTGGCTCACTGAATGCAGTTCAGGCAGGCATGCCATCTACAGACTGCGCTAAACAACACAAGACTCCCTCCTTAGGGTGTGTGTGCTTGGTGCTACCTCCTTGCCTTCAGTGTTGACTAGGATGTTTGAGGGACTTCTTGACATACTCCTGTCTCTGCTCAAGGCTTACCACCTCAGAAGGGCATTCTCTGACCACCTGCCAAAAATGCTGCCTTCCTGGTTTCCTATTCGACTCTGCTGTTCTTTCTCCATCTCCCCCTGTGTCCTGGTTTTCCCTTCACTGTTTTTTGTTTTTGCACTGAATTATACTACATACCTTCTTTTATCCTGTCTCATGGCAATATGGGAGTGCTTATTCAATATTTGTTTTATATCATCATTATTATTACTATTGTGTGTGTGTGCGTGCATGTGTGTGAGCTCACATGTGGAAGCCAGAGGACACCCTTTTGGAATCAGTTCTCCC
The DNA here is from genome assembly GCA_001685095.1 of Ellobius talpinus. Taxonomy (NCBI): domain Eukaryota; kingdom Metazoa; phylum Chordata; class Mammalia; order Rodentia; family Cricetidae; genus Ellobius; species Ellobius talpinus. Next base: position 2,579 of record LOJH01063734.1, read on the forward strand.
CTCTTATCTTTATGTGGTTTTCAGGGATTGAAATCTGGTGGTCTGGGCTATACAGCAAATGACTTCACCTGCTAAGTTATCTCACTGGCCCACATTCAATATTTATGGAATGAACAATTTTTTAAACAGTCAAATAGCATCAACCTCAAGCATGCAGTTAGTAGGGAAAGGCAACTTATTTTCAGAGGTTTTAGAGATGCAATCAGAGACCATTTTTAGTAACTAGCATCTATCACACTTTTTGTTTAGTTGTGATGGCCTTTTAGTTTTGTATTGCTTAACAGTTTTCATAAAGAGTAGGTGTTTAGCAAAATGTCCAATAATTTGTAGTTGATTTCCTTTGTTCCTAGTTTTGGAATAAATATTATTTCACAGGAGTATTATAGATCCTTTTGGTCACACCCTGTCTAGAGGGACATAGTCTTATTTCTTTCTGCTGTTGCCAGGGCTTTCTTAGATCCCTTGGATCAGATGCGGCAACTGTGCACCGCTGGCTTTCTTTGTGATCTGGAATAATTAATGTGCTGGGGAAAACTGGCAGAGTGTGGGGACCGGTTTGCTCCTTTCTAAAAAGCCGTAATTCTTTGTTAAGAAGAACTTTCCCCCTCTACCCTTTATGTATTTAATCACTCTTTTCTCAGTGCAGCACATTATACTTTATTAGTTCCTTTTCTTAAATGGGAAAAAATATTTGTCCCACATTTTGTCAGTAGGATACTTCTGTTTAGTCCCCTACTTTGGTTGCTGTTTCAACTAATCCTTGAGTGCTTTTTGCTCTCTGACAGAATAAGAACTTCTGAACACACCAGTGATTTTCCTCCTGAATAAGCCATTTCTTCCAGAAACACCATTTTCCACTCAAAGAAAATGACATTTGGACATGAAGATATTGGCACAGGGTGAGCTCCTTAGTGCTTACGTGGGCACGAGCAGTTTTCCCTTCTGTTCTGGCCTCCCCACACCCTTTCCTCCTCTCTTGCTTCCCGCTCGCTTCATTTGGGATTTCAGACAACTAAAGCACATCCTCTCATTGTATCTCCATCAGTTAAGGACTGAAGTTCAAAGTCCTACACTCTTATGTGCTTCCTACAGGTTGTCAAAGGTTGAGAATCCCTTCCTTTTCATCTGACACCATGAGAGCTCACGTCCCATGCTCCATGCAGGCTTTGCTCAGTCACCTGTCTTTCACCTGAGTTTTACAGATGTTCAGAAGTACCTAAAACAAATGGGGGTAATCAGGGAACCTCAATATCTGGGAAATAAAGCAAACACTTACCTGTTTGTTTTGCCATCTGTTCCGTTTTGCATTTGAGGACCACACAGTCCTAAACAGCATGTACTTTGCAACACTCCTGGTGACTGGCTCTGATTCCATCTGGTTGAGTCCGATTATTTTGTTGCAACTGTTCAGACTTATAGAGCCAGCAATTAAAAGGAGTTAGACATGCTAATACTTATGTACTCTAACTACTCGCTTCTAAAGACCTGTAAGTTTTACAAGACATTGTTTTACTGCAGCGACTGTTATTGTTTTACTGCGACATGTTATACATGCGTATTCTTTTAAAAAGGTTTCTCTCCCTTTTTCCTTTCTGAGCTGTCAGCCCTTCATTTACAAATAGAAGATTAACTGTAGTGTGTTTTAATTGTTCTACCTCTGACAATGATGAAAAACAAAACAAAACAAAACAAATCCCAGCGTTATTTTTCCCCACTAGTGTTTCTGTCTGAAGATTAAGGGTGTCTGAAGCTTGTTCTAGAGTAATAATTTCTGTTGGCTCAAGTCCATTAACTGCAGGGGAAACACCTGGCAAGGCGGTTGGTAGCAGCCTGTTCTTGTTAACCTTTCAGCCTGCACAATAGCCACCAGCAGGCACCGAGTCAGGGCCTCTAATAAACTGGCATTAGAGCTGCTGACAGCTAATAACTTTTTATGGGTTTCCAGACCTAAATGAAAGAAAATGTTCTGATTAATTAGAATCAAAGAATTTTGAAATTCCACAACCCTACAATTGAGTGCATTTTAGGCATGGAAAATGAAAGATCACTGTGGCCTTTCAGAAGATATTTTCCACAAACAAAACAGACTTCCAAAGTATATAAATGTAACTATTTTAATCTACTTTAATTTTTATCTACGACATTCATTTTTTTAGTAAAAGGGCAAGTACTTAAGAGACAGAAAATCTAGTATACTAGCTATAGATAGACAGCTTAAACTAAATTCTTTCAATGTGTCCAAGAATTTCTACTAGTGAATTATAGAAAACCTTTAATCCCCAGTAGTTGTGGGAGAGAAGACCTCTTCTGTGGGAGAAGCACTTTAAGAAGTATGTACATATTCAGATTTTGCTCGCCCGGGAGAAGGGAGAAATGCAGTTTGCATGTGGCCTGCGTCTGTCAGTGGAACATGCTCACCAATGGTTATGTGGAACCTGAGGTGGGGTTAGGATTTCCAGGAGAGAGCAGGAGTGGCAGAAAAACAACTGTGGAGTTTCAATTACCTAGACAGATCTACTTTCTTTGTTGAGTCAGAAAGCAAGGTTTTGTCATTAGAGACAGTACCAGCGAAGAAAAGGCAGGACTAGAGGGGGAAGGCACTTATAACTACTGTCGAAGTTCAGGAACCCGAAGTCAAGAACATCATCATAACCCCCAATGTTAGTTTGTGTAGAGCACTCAGGTGACCATGGTGATAGCAGTGTTACCAATTTATCAAGCTAATGTCCTTTCATGTTCTAGGTTCCTGTAGTCTCTGTTGACAAACAGAGCAGTGCAGTGGGCCAGTAACAATGGCATAAAGACCAAGGTCGACCCACACACTGAGACCTATACTTTTCTGTTGTGGAGTTTCTGGAACACAGTTTTCCCTGAAGGACACTTTCCTATCCAGGTGACTGAATTTAGATTGACTCTTAGGGAAGAGACAGCAGTATCTTGGAGGGATAAAGATATGACTGTTTCTTTATGGCAGAGCCTCTACTAAATGGCAATTTTATGAGTTTTAGGCAGTTCAGAATGTCATGTCTCTACCCAGGGCAAGAGTCATATCACAGATACCATTCCTTAGAAGAAACTACTCTAACACAATAGAATACAAAGAATTAAAGAACAAACAAAGATAATACTGTGAAGGCAGCCACGCTTTACCAGGAGGAAATAGCCCTCCTTTTATAGGTCTCAACAAAACGCTTCTATCTCCACCTTTGTCTCCTTTCACTTGGCATCTCAAATGGTAGATAAAACCAACTTCATTGCACTGTCTTTCCTTAGCATTCATGCATCATCAGAGATGACAAGAAGTGGTTCCCAGGAGCTGATCTCAAGAGAGGGTCAATGGATGCCTTTCAAGCATGTTCTACCAAAATCCAAAGCTGAAGCTCATCAACTTTTAGCATGAAACTCCACTCCTGGGATGGTGGGTAGAGGCCTCATAGAGGAAGGCAAATGTTACTAGCTTCAAGGCACCATTAAGTTTTAGAGGGTGGCTGAGAGCTGGACCTCCAATGATTTGAATGTTGCTCTTCATCCAAACTCCTCGGCAATTACCTCAAAATTTTTAAACATTATTTGTGTAACTGGAATATCAAAGTTCTTGTTGTCCATGATGGTGACCAATAATGAATAGTGGCAGGAATTGAATCTTTTAAGTTTTGCTTCATTCATACTAAATTAGTGAATAGTTGGATTAATTAATCCATAAAATTGAATTAATAAGTGAAAAACTAAGGTTTGCAAAAAATGGCAGGTGCTTTCATTTGTGCCACATATGCCTCAAAGTCTCGGTGAGGTGGTCTCTGGTACGAGCTGGCTTATGATGTATGCAGTATTTGTCTACTCATGTCCCTTGTGTGAAATTTTATAACAAGTATCCAACACTTCAAGATATTCTTTCAGCCCAAGCCCTGTGAGACCTCTAGACAAACTGTGAAGTAGTTCAGTTGTTTTCATTTCGTTATAATTAAAATGTCTGATGGAGCACTGAAGGCCATGTTTTGGTTCAAAGTTTCAAAGGATTTCATTCCACTGAGGTGGGCAGGCATGGTGAAGCAGCCCAGTTCATGGCAGTGGGAGTGTGGGGTGGAGTTTGTTCACACCAAGGAGCACCCAGAATCAGAGAGCTATGACAGGAACCAGGAGCTGGTAGAAGCTTTGAAGGGCCGTCCGTACTCATCTGTTTCCACCACCTACTTCTCACTTAAAGAGCTCTACAGTGCTTAAGATACTGCTGCCAAGTGGGGTTCAAACATTTACAATGTGTTCCTGTAGGAAAATATGTGAGACTCAAACAATAACCATCTGTGTGTGTGTGTGTGTGTGTGTGTGTGTTCCTCTTCTCCCTCCCACTTCTTAGTTGTGAGCACATTTCCATTTTAGCTGAGCTTTCATCTCACTCAGGTTACTCAGTTTGATTCTGTGTCTCTCTGAGCTGTCCCCTGGTCACCACAAAACAGTGACAAGCCTCATTTGTTTATAATGAAGTATGACTATCTTACAGTTTGGATGTGCTAAGTGTCTCAGATGTTTTGAAAAAAAATTCTTTAGTGTTACAAGGCATACATTCTTAATAGAAATATTTATCTATATGCCTATTTGCCTTGGAATTATATTGTCTTACTCAGGCTTTTATTGCTGTAAAGAGATAGCATGACCATGGCAACTTTTATAAGGAAAACATTTAATTGGGGAGGCTTGCTTAGAGTTCAAAGGCTTAGTCTATTATCATCACAGTGGGACACGCCAGCATGCAGGAAGATGTGGTGCTGTAGCAAACAGGAAATTGACTGAAACATTAGGCTGTATCCTGAGTATAGGAAACCTCAAAGCCTCCCCCTACAGCAACATATTTCCTCCACCCAGATCATACCCATTCCAACAAAGCCATACCTCCTACTAGTGCCACTCCCTATGGGATTATAGGGGCCAGTTACATTCAAACTATCACATATGTGCTATCGATTCAGATGCACACCACAGGCCAACTTAAAAGGGCATCACCTGTCTGTATGTGGTGTGCTATTTCACATCTGCTTTTCAAATTTGCGTTCCATTCTTTCTCTAAATCAGAAGGAAGGGGAACATATAAGAACTGGTAGCGGGAGAAAATAGATCTAGCTTTGTAGACCAATCAGAAAGGAACACAAAACCAACCATCCATTTCTAAAGCATGGTAATTAACTTCAGCATTGCAGCCAGCTGGCTAAGAATCACCATTTGGTTATGAGAGTTGTAGAGCAATGGGGCCAAGATGAGAGCATTCCAGTGAACTAGGCTTGGTCGTCTGTCTTGATATACCAACCAAAAAGGAAAGCAGAGGTAAGGGGCTAGAATGAAGTCTCCAGTAGAGCGGCCTTATGAGAAGAACAGATACAAAGAATTAAGGAAATTCTGTGGCTCAAGATCTGTCATTAAGAGGCTAAAAGGATCTGTGAAATCTCATCAAAGAGCAACAAAGGTAAGGACTGGAGATCTGCGTAGCTGGAGAGCTACACAGAGTGGGTAATTTTGCTCTCATCAGGATCTTGTAAGGCACATGGATCCTTTGTGGGGGCAGTTTGCTTCTCTGGGTGAGATGCTGGATCCTGATAGCATGTGGTCTCCTCACAGAGTGTTCTTTTTTTTTTTTTAGAAGATATTGGCAGTCACCTGGGGTAGGGGTAGGGGTAGTTCTTGTCTTTTGTCAAAAAAAAGTTTATCATCAGAAATGCTCTTCCTGTATGTAACTCAAGGTAAGTGCAGAATGGAATGGTTTACAATACTAACTAACTAACTAACTAACTAAATAAATAAATAAATAAGGTGGGATGGACAAAATGGAGTCAGCAAGAGAAAAAGCTAATTAGGCTAATTAGTCATATAATTTTACTCATTGTAACATCCATGCCATGAATGAAAACTCCTTCTCTTACTGCTTGTTTCAGTGCTAGAGGGATCTCTTATTTAATGACTAAAATATTTCTGCAAATAATGATACCTCAATTTTAAAAACAATGATAGTGAAACTAAAATGCATAATCACATTTTGCCTGGAAATTATGTAACGTGTGAGAAAAAAAGTGAACTTACTTATGCGTTTCCAAACCTGTGCTTCTAAAAGCAAAAAAAGAAATTATGTATCTACTCCTTTTAGTAGAACAGCCAACTCTAATCATTAAAGTTTCCCTCAAAAATCAAAAAAAAGCCAATCTAAGACTGTAACCTCTACATGTACCGATTTCCATGTTTCAAGTATTTTTTTTGAAAATGATGGGTCCTCTTTTTTTTTGGCTTGTTTAAAAACAATTATTGAATTTTCTATACAGGCTTTCAGGAATTTGAAGCCCATTTCTTTCTTCTCTCCCCTCAAGGTTAAATGCCCCAGTTCAGTGGTACCAGCATTGTCCTGGGAAAGGGAATGTGGCAAGGTAGCAAGTGCACATTCAGAGTTCACCTTGAAGTTATGTGATGTTGAATCAGTTTGACTTAGGGATGTTTTTCACCCCAAGGTCCCTTTTCTTCTGTCTTACAATTTGCTGTCAAGCTAAATGATGCATTTAAATAGAATGACCAAAGATAATGACTGTAACAAGGGAGAGGCCAGTACAATTGCTGCTGTAATGTCATTCTGATCTGGATGACCCTGCTATGTTGAAGTCATGATATAAAGAATGTCAAGTTATGGTAACCTACTGATGTTTCTAAGCCAAATGATGGAACTTTTTAGTCAAATGGCATTTTCAAAAGCTTGTCCAGTGGATATATGTGTTACAAGACAGCTTTAGCAGTGATCGTGATATTAACTGGAAATATAACATAAGAACAAATACCTCAAGTTGATCACAGACTATAAGACATTAAAATCTGTTTTCCATGGAGCTATCTATTATGGCAAAACATTTAGGAGTACAGGATTGAGACCAGAAAATTGATGTGGCCACAGTAAAACAGAAAGAGCAATTGGCAAAAAATGTTTTCCAAAGATTCAGTTGAATTTTTGTATTGGAAAAAAAAACTAATTGCATAACTTCCTGAATTTATAACAATGTAGTAGAATAATCTCTTTTCCTTCTCTCTCCTCCCTCTCTTCTTCTCCCCCTCCTTTCCTTATTGCTTCTTTCTCTCCTTTTGCTCCTACAGGATGAAGTCCATTGAGACCAGGATTACTTGCCTTAATTATACAAAGTGGGCTCGTAAAATGTTGCTTGAAATGTTTCAGGTTTCTGTTAGATGGACCTAACATGCACAGGACCGACGTTCTCCATCTCCCGGGGCAGGGGGCAGTGCTGTGCCACATCCTTTTGTCATAGTTCTGTGCACTGTTTCCCAGACTCTCTTGGTTCACACCACAGGGAGAGAAAAAGTCTCCTTTCTAAAAGTTATTTGGTCACAATTTGGTCACATGCTACATATTTTCTTGTTTCTAAGTAAATCTCCCTTTTAATTCTGCACTCCCCATTTTAAATTGATAATATGACCATAATAAGATCCTAGCTAATTATATCTACTGAAACTAGAGCTTGCTTTTGTAATTCTTGTATGTACTCATTTTTTTTTCCTTTTTAAGTACAGCAGTGACTGGTGAAATTTAAAGAGACTCAAGTGTGGGGCTGGAAATGACATAAGAAATGGAGGCCAGATACTCAATTCATGGCTGGGGGGTGGAGAGAATTTTGGTGTGTCTGGGGTAGAACTGTGGAGGAATCCCTGTGATAGCCTGTTGTAATGAGGGAGCGGGAGTCGGCTTCCCACCACCCAGCTCCTGGCAGCCTGGCTAGCTTATACCCAGAAATAACAACAGACAAATTATATTCATTTAAACACTGCCTGGCCCTCCTACTCCAATAGCTCATCACTTAAGATAACCTTTTAACCTTTTCATTTCCATCAAAATGCACCACATAACTACCTTGCATGCCATTTTGTCAATTATATATCATTTCCATATTAATGGAATAAGCAATTTGCTATTATTTATCTAAATCAGTTTTAAACTTCCCTTTATTTTGATAATTGCAATCCTTTTTATTTATTCAATTTAGCTTATTTTTTCTGAAATTTCCATATCTTTTTTATGTTTATTTTTATTGAGCTCTACATTTTTCTCTGCTCCCCTCCCTACCTCTCCCCTC
>LOJH01063738.1:0-10686 GCA_001685095.1 Ellobius talpinus
CATGTTCAACTTCCTTAGCTATCAGGAAAATGCAAATCAAAACAACTTTGAGATGCCATCTTAAACATGTCAGAATGGCTAAAATCAAAATTTACTAACTCTTATATCTTAAATTAATCCATTTCTATTCATCTGTGTATTACCATGAGGCTGTGGTTTACTGGTAGTCTTCTGACATTATTCTTCTTTGGAAGCTACATGGCATCGTTCTGTCTACTCTTTGTATACCTCATCCAGACTGCCTATATTCCGCCCTGTTATAGGTCAAAGCAGTTTCTTTATTAACCAATGGTAATAAAACATATTCATAGCATACAGAAGGAAATCCCACATCATTCAACAAAGGCAGCATCTGTAACTGTTGAGCCATCATTCCAGCCTATAACTATTAAAATACGTCAATCCATTTATTTTTACAGCAAAAATCTAAATAGACAATATAATAAAATTTAGGAAATTAAAGCAGGTTAGTGTGATAATTGCTTAAAGATCACACAGCTAGTATGTGGCTGACCCCGGATTAAACTATAGAATATGAATTGTTAGCCTGTGAATTAAACCAATTCTATGTAATTGATATTTTAAGGAACCAATTATATAATTGCCTTTCAGTGTCATAGGCTATCCATAGTTCAGTCTTTTAACACTGCATTAATATTTGTCACTTAAAATTGATTTAAGTACTTAACTCCCAATTATCTTTTCCATGAGAAACTATAATTTAAAGAAAACCATTTAAGAATTATTTTCCAAAAAAATGTTCAAAGGTGAAGAAAAAATATCCATTCAATTTTGAGCAGGAAAAGGTGCCTTTGCAGGATGGGAATTACATGTAATCATTGACATTCTATGGAAAGATCAAGCTAGGAGCATTTCAAAGAAGTGTAGGCAAATAACCCCAGAGATAGTTTCCTTTTATAATTGGGTAGCAACTAATATCCCTGTTACAACTGAATATCATTACCAGGAGACTCTCATATGTCTATATGTATAAAAAAGTTTTACATCTTAGTCAAAACCAAAATGAGCAAAATATATGTCATTGTATTTTCTCTCAAGGTCTTTTGGAGCTAGCATCATAGAACCTCTGTTCTTATTATGACAGGTAACAAGCAATTTTACCCAGCATGCTTTGCAAGAATGAACAAGAGAATGAACAAGAAAAGCAGAACAAACCTTCCTTCTTTTGGTTTTCAATTTTCAAGTCTTTTATAATTTTAACTATTTGGCTTAGTCTAAATGAAATCCAGAAGTATAGGTCTCTGGGAGTTTGGAAAAGATGTATTGAAAATACAATGGGGTATAGGTGGAGAACGGTGTAACAGATCTTTTTTATGCCTTAAATTTCAGTACAACGGATAGAAAATCTGAACCAAATAGGATGCAATGTTTGAAATAATCAGAATCATGTGTTATGCCTCATTTAGAAAATGGAGGAGCTACAGTAGGTGGCAGAGAAGTGTTTTATTACACGTCAACTTATGTCATTATGTCATTCTCAGCTAATAGGACAGTTAGGCATGTTTGGTGCTACTGTTTAAGGCAAGGACTATAAATTGATATAAATGAAAAATGATAAAAACTATATATATATCAACTATTTAAGGCTGGGACATGAATTTTTATCTGTCATATTGCCAAAGAATGGGAAAAGAAAGCATGATTATGGGGACTGCAATTCTATTAGTAAAAACATAGAGTGTTGGATAATATCATTGCTATTACTCAGTTTTGTGATGCTGTAACAAAGTGCCTAAGATGAGCATTAAAAAAAATCAGCTCCTTTTAGGTCACGATTTTCGGGATTAAATCTAAGATTGTTGAAGTCATGTGTTTGAGTTTCTTAGCATGATAATGGGACCAGCCACTGTTTACTCCAGTAGTTTCAACCTTCCTTCCTAAAGCTGCAATCCTTTATTATAATTCTTCATGTTGGTGACCCCCACCCATATAATTATTTTCATTGCTACCTCATAACTGTAATTTTGCTACTGATATAAATCATAATGTAAATGTTTGGTACACAGGATATCTGATATAGACCTCTGGGAAAGAGAGTAGTTTTCCCACTAAAGGGGTCATGACTGACAGGCTGAGAACCACTGGCTTCAATCATGAGGCAGAGAAAAGAAAAAAGGGACCAAGGATAGGCTTTAATGATGCCATTTTGGAGCATGTTTTCAATGATTAAAGGACCTCAATATTTCCCTAACTTAAACGTATTAAACATCTTTGGTTCTTCCTCCACAGAGATCTACTTTTACCCTTGCAACACTGGAGATTATTTAACATCCAAACTATTGAAGGCAAGAGTGAAGACTGTTTCAAACTGGCTTTGTCTATTTATCATTAAACAGACTCATTGAAAACATAGATTGAGAAATCTAATGTGCTTTTTTAAAACTAGATTGTCTCTATACTGACAACAGTTGTGCCTCTAAAAGTCTCTTGGAAATATGCAATTGCTTACTGAATTGAATAATAAAATGTTTCAGGAGACAGAGAATCATTACAAAAAATTCCTTAGAGTTATAAGTTTCCTAAAACTTAAGGCATCAGTAACAAAATCCAGAACTACATATGTTTTCCTAGGAGGGGCAGCTATGTCACGTTTTTGTATGAAGAAAGTATTTAAGGACTTGGTACAATCTGTCCCTCAGAAGATAAAGGGTGAAAAACTCTCAAGAGAACAAGTGAGAAATTGAATGAACAGAAGAAAGAACAGTTGGGCATCAAAATATTGATACCTAGACAAAGAGCACATTTTGAGAAAGTAGCAGGTGACTTTTGAAGTTCAAATTTTCTTATTGAAATAAAAGAAAAACTAGATGTGACTCAACTCTGAAGTTATAATTAGAGAGGGAAATATATAACAATCATTTTTGCAAACACTTCTAAAAGTGACATTAGGAAAGATTTTTAAGCAAATAATTTTTCAGGCCCATTTAAAAGATAATGAAGTGTAGTTCTCTTTTGGCATAGGCAATAGCTTCCTTGGTCCAGAAAATTATAGGGCAGCAACCAGAACACTTGGACTTCATTAAGAAAAACACAGCATTCTGTGGACTGGGAAGCAAGTCACTCCTAGTAACAGAAAGGCCTGTGAATGCACCCACCCCCTATTTGCCCTTTCATTCAAATAACATTGTAGATGTTTTAAATTATTTTCTAGTCTCTGTTTCTACAGAAAAAGAAAGTTCTCGTTTTGAAATGAATCCAGCTCTTTATATAGGTTAAGGATAATGGGATGAATGGATATGCATATTTAAACCTAGTACATAAAGGAAAAGTTATTTGCAACACAATAATTACAACATGTAAATTAGGCAAAACAGGATTCATCTTGCTGAGCTTCTAAGTATGCTGATCACAGCTACATATGTGTCCACTCTTGATGTGAGCCCAATTATACTACTAACTTCTAAGAGCTGCAGAGTAAACTCGCACATGGAACACTAGGCACCTTAGTTGAAAAGCTGCTTGTAACAATACACTACCTTAATAACACATTTTACTTTAAGGATTTTTTTATCTCCTAAAACATTTAGAGACTCAGTGAGGCATGATTCCCAATCACTCAAATGAATAGAAATCAAAGGAATAGATTTATACGTTTAATTAATTAATGAATCAATCAATCAATTAATTAATTTAATTAAACCTGTTCATCCATGGAATTCAATGCTAAAGTAAAAATAACTTTCAAAATCATGTTTAAAGTATTACTTGTGTTCCAGGTTTTATGAACCAAATTTGACGAGACTACAAATTTTAACATTTCCAAACAGAACTTTAAGCCCGAACAAAGGGGAGGCAGCTACCAAAGATAAACAAAGGAGGAGCTTAGAAACAGATATTTTCAGTATCCTTCCAAGCTTTATTCATAAAGTGAGCTAATAAATATTTTACAAAACCCTCCCCTAGGTGTTGGCTATATTCTGTCAACTCTTGGATAGTTGCATTGGCCCTGTGAATCTGTTTCACTGCTTAGTTCTCCACATGCATTTGCTCTGGTTATTACACTGAGGAATCCTGTTCATACTTCTTCCCACAACTGGAACTCCTTACCATAAAACATGAATAAGAAATATAGACTACAACTGTTCCTGCTTTATAAAGTCACTCTCTGTGCACATAGATTAACATTTTTTATCTGCTGATTTTTATACATCACTTTCATGCTTAAATTAATAGAAGGATTTCTCACTGATGACTGAAAATTTTGATTCTGAATCACATATTGTAATTAGGTAAGTTATCAAAGTCAGAAGTAAAATATCAAGGGCCCTTTTAAATAGAACCTGCTGGACATTTTCTTACTGCATTAGAAAGACAAAAATCTTAATAATTCTTAACCCAGGTCATAATTAGTTGTTCAGATTAACCTCATTATACTCACTTCTTCCTTAAATATCCTCAGTGTATTTAAGACAGGCTATATACACTATAGAAGAAAAGTCTATGAATTTCATATTCATACTTTCTAAACAAGTAAACTATAACTTGTTTGTGCTAAAATTCTACTGTCTCTGTGAATCTTCTATCTCATAATAAAAATAGAATTTCTAAGAAAATTCTTTCAATAATCCTTAGCTGGTTAGTGTTGTTATGGTCACCCTTCAGGATGAGAATTTGAGAGTGGAAAAATGAGAGATATTTACTGGTTATGTTTCTGTGGAGAACAGTAAATAATACAGATGAGAAGCCTTGATATTTAAGCCAGCTTAAAATGCAGTCATACAGAAATATTTTTCACATAAGTAGGAGTTTTATACAAAGGAAAAGACAGACATAGGTTACTTGTTTTTTTTGGTTATTTGTTTGTTTTGAAATTAGGTTGTATGATGTTCTGTATATATTTTGGGTATTAAATTCATGTTTTTGTCTATTTCTGAGATTCTCTGGTCATTTTATTTTTTCTTTCATTAGTAGAAGGATTTTTAATTGGATATAGTCCCATTTATCTATTTATATTAGGGTTTCATGCCCATGGCCATTTCAGAAGAGCAGCAGGTGGCAATTGTGTTCATGGGATCGCCAACAGGAAGTAAAGCTCTGATGGATAAATCTTCAATAGGCAAATCCCCTAGGGCCTGGGACCCAGAATGTTTCTTACTACTGCTGTGTCTCTGCATTGTCTGCCACTGCCATTTTTCTCTGGTGAATGGGCATGGGAGATTCACACTGCCTTTAATACAGTGTGATTATCTCTTGGAAATCACCTATTCTACTTGGCATGTTTACCTGTGGATTATCATGAAGATGATTTCCTCCTAACCTGCATTATTTAACTGTAGCAATGATTTTATGCAATAATAGTGCCAGTTTAGGTAGAATTTTGATAATTGAGGGTTTTGAATAAGTATAGTAAGGATTATGAGGGAGGTGAATTTAGTGGAAAAATTAACATAGGTAAAGGTAGGATAAAATGTTGCCCCTGCCTCTGATAAAGCAGAGGATGCAGAGGGTAAAAAGTAAAACAAGGAAGTGTATAATGAACTAGAGCACATGAGTTTCTATTAAAGAACCATATAGATTGTGACTTAGCTTAATGATTATGCAAAACAATTGAGTTCCAGTAACACAGTTAGCTTAAATTCTTTTAATGTTGGGAGATGTATTCACAGGTTTTGGAGTGCATCATTGCTGAAACAAAGCTTTGAATGTGGCTTAAGTTTAGACTAAGATTTTTTTTTGTGAATAACTGTGAGGTGAAAAACTCAAGGAAGCAATCTCAAGTTTTAGAAAGGTACATCGTTGAGTGAGGGACTCGTTAAGGTCAGTGAACAGAAACAAAACAGGCCAATTTGTTCTAGCTAATTTGTCTTTCTTGCTTGGACTGGTTGATTTCCAAAGGTTATGATTAATTCCTTACATTTATTTCTTCCCTCTGGCTCCTGATATAAAACTCAATTGCATGAGACTAAACTAAACTAAACAACAACAAAACTGTTGATTAGTAGGTATGCACACTAAGGATTTCCTAAAGATTTAAAGAGTACTAATTATTTTCATATATAAAAGTTTAGCTTTGTTATTCTTTTAATATTTCATATAAGATTACTTTTTTGAGATAAATAATAAAATGATTGGTCCTTTCATTGTAACCAGAAAAGGCATCCTGGCAGCAAAAGAACTGTTTGAGAAAAATACCTGCTAACTCACACTCTGATAACCAATAACAAGTTACATAGATGTGGACATATGTGAGTTCTTAGGACGACTTTGTTTAATCATGCAAAGGGAATCGGAAACATGTTTTCTAGTTGTATTCATTATAATCATTTCCCTTGAAAAATAAAATGTGATTTTTATATTGCTTGAAAGACTTTTCTGAGGGTGATAAACTCTAAGGAAACAAAGGTTTGTTTGAAGGAAAGCATCAAGAGAGACAGAAGGTATACATGTAGTGGATGTGAGAAAAGAAATAATGAACTGAGACAGGAGATGATGAAGATGATGATGATGATGATGATGATGATGATGATGATGAGTGTGTTTGTGTGTGTGTGTGTGTTTCCTTGCCAGACTCAGAGAAGTGAGCTTCACTCCCTCAGCTTAAAAAAGTCCAGTTTGTCCTGGCGATGGTGGTGCATGCCTTTATTCCTAGTACTCAGGAGGCAGAGACAGGTAGATCTTGTGATTTCCAAGCCAGTCTGATCTTCAAGAGCTAGTTCTAGGACAGGCTCCAAATCTACAGAGAAACCCTGTCATGCAACACCAAAACAAAACAAAACAAAACAAAACAAAACACCCAAACAAACAAACAAACTAAAAAGAAAGAAAAAAAACGAAGAAGAAAGAAAAGGAAAAAAAAGAAAGTCAGTTACTCTGACTCCTCTTGCTTCTTCTCAATCCTCAAGCAAGGTGCTGTTGGAGACTGGTCCTCCTCATGGCAGACCGGTCCTCATGGCAGCAGAAGTTTCAGTGCTGTCGGTCAATCATTTCCAAGAATTTATTGCTCAGGCCACTGAAACAAACATTTTTCTTTGTTTTATCCTATATGAGTGTCTTAGTATCAGATTTTATATCTAAGTCTTTCATCAACTTTGACTTGATTTTTGTGTATATTTAAACTCCCTGTCCATCTATCTTCTGTCCTTCCATTTCTATGGATAGATTCAAGGGTTTCAGAGCTATTAGAAAAGCACTCTACCGTGAGTATCACATCCAGCTTCATCTATGGCTATGGCAAAAGTTCATTTAAATATCTTGCCTCTGAATACTCAGGTTACTCCAGACTAGTGAGTAAATGACTCTTTGCATATTATATTTAAATGTCAGTTTATCCTATATGCTTACATTTATTTCTGTGTTATCTGTTTTATTCTTTTGAACTATTCATATGTGTTTTGTGTTAGTCTGGTGCATCATGATTATGGCACTATACTTCAACATGTTTAGAAAACAACGTATGATAACTTGGCTTCAGTTTGTACTTTTTACTCAAAAATTGGTTCGTTTTAGGTTCTCTGTTATTCCTTCTGATTTGAGTAATGTTCTTTACTTCTGTAAAAACTACTTTTATGATATGCTAAGGTTTTCATTATATCGGTGGATTACTTTGGGTAATATAGATATTTTAATATTAATTTTCATTGTTTTTTAATCTATTAACATAGGACTCTATTTTATCTTTAACTCTTTGATTTCTACACTTTAAAGTTTTGAATGAGCTACTTTTCCCCTAGTTAAGATTACACTTCCCCTAGTTAAGATTCAATCTTAGATTCATTTTGAAATTTTCATCAAGTTCTCTTCATCTTTGTTTATTAGTAATGAATTGAAATGCTACCAACTGATACATTTCTCCAAGTGGCTAGCAGGTAAAAAAGTATTTAACTCTAATACTCAAGAAAACATAAGATAAATTCAAAATGAGAAAACATAATATACAGACAAATATTGCCTCATCCTTTTGAAGTAGCTACTGCAAAGAACAAAATCTAATGAATGTTGACAAGGATGTGTTGAATATGGAAACATCGAAGCAAGTATAAATTGATGCCATTACTATGGTGAATACTATAAAAGTAGTAAAATAATTAAAGTTTTGAATTACCATATAATTTGTTAGGCCCAGGTCTGGGAAATATCAAGGAAACTGAATTCAGCATTTTACAGAGAGATATCTGCATTCCTGTCTTCATTGAATCATTCAGCAGAAAGAAGTGATTTACATGTTCTCTGATAGGTGCATAGATAAAATGTGAGATAAAGACTAATGATGTCTTTCTCCTTTAGTCTTAAAAACAAGGAGCATTCATGACAACATGAACGAAGTCAAGTGACTTATGCTAACTACATTGAACTAGACACAGAATTATAAAATATTTCTTCTCCAGAGAAAAGAGATGGTTGCCATAGCATGTAACAATTAGAGTTTGAAATATGTTAGTTTTAGGTGTGTTTCACTATTTCTCTGTTACATTTTAAATTTAATCCACATCACACATCTTTTGCTAAAGTTTTTATTATTATTATTATTATTTTTATTTTATTACTTTTCAAAAATACCAATCCAAATTCCTACTCCCTCCCCTCCTCCCACTTCCCTCCCACTCTCTCCACACACCCTCCCCACCACCACCCCACCCCTGCCAATATTAAGAGAGAGCAAAGCACCCTGTCCTGAGGGAAGTCCAAGGCCCTCCATACTACATCCAGGTTGAGCAAGGTATACATCCAAAGAGAATAGGATAACAAAAATCAAGTACATGCAGTAGAAACAACCCCCAGTGCCACTGTCATTGGCCCCTCAATCTGTCCCAACTGTCAGCCACATTCAGAGAGACTAGTTTGATCCCATGCTTGTTCATTCCTAGTCCAACTGGAGTTGGTGAGCTCCCATTAGCTCAGGCACATTTTCTCAGTGGGTGAACCCCTCATGGTCTTGACTTCCTTGTTCATATTCTCCCTCCTTCTGCTCTTCAGCTGGACCTTAGGAGCTCAGTCCACTGCTCCGATGTGGGTCTCTTTCTCTGTTTCCATCTGTTATTAGACAAAAGTTCTATGGTGATATTTAAGGTAATCATCAGTCTGACTACAGGGCAAGGAAAGTTCAGACACCCTCTCTATTGGTTAGGGTCTTAGCTGTGGTCTTCCTAGGTTTCTTACTAACCCCAAAATTGCTCCCTCAATCAAGGTATCTCATATCTGTCCTTCTGCCATCTCAACTATCCCATTCCCTCAAGCTCCCGCAACCCTGCCCTTCTCCCTTCATTTTCCCCTTCTCCCCTTCTCCTCTTCCTTCTACCCTGCCCCCATGCTCCCAAATTTTGTCAGGTGATCTTGTCTGCTTCCAGGTTCTAGATGGATATATATATATATATATCCATCTAGAACATATATATATATATATATGTTTTTCCTTGGCTTCACTTTATTACTTAGCTTCTCTAGGATCATGAACTATAGACTCAATGTCCTTTGTTTATGGCTAGTAACCACTAATGTGTGAGTACATACCAAACTGATCATCATAGGTGCCTCTGATCCAGCATGCCATGAAGCTGTACCAGGTAACCATACATATAGTGGTAGATGTTAAAAATGACTTTGGTCACCAGGAGTGTGAGTGTCTACAGCCTGTTTATATCTCAGGATTTAATGTTTAACATACTTGACTCTGATACAGCTTTCCATTTACTTTGACCCTTGAGATTGGGAAAAAAATACGTCACCATCATCAGTATTTTCTGCTAGCTTACAAAATTGTCCGTTTTCTCAAGATGGTCACTATTTATTCAGAATCCTCTAAAGGAACAGATCTGAGAGAATATAAGAAAATTTCTCACTGACATGTCCAACTGTTTGGGTTTAATTTGATTCCAAATGTAGTCAAGTTTTGACAAGCAAGATTAGCCATCACATCCACCTGTGTCTTTCTCGCTCCTTATTTCCATAGTTCAGTTCTTACAAAAAATGACTAACATTTATTACACTATATTTAATTTGACTAGTACTTTAGAAATAATTCTATAAATAATTATGCATCTCCAACGTTCAAAATAGGAGAGAGGCACTATACTCACACAGACTTTATTAGTGTGAAGACTAAACTACAGTACCCTTAGCCAGCTTGCATAGATAGAGCATCAGACAGGAAGAAAGTAAAGGATCAGCCATCAGGTGTCCCACAATATGCTTACCTTCTGAGTGCATGGGACCATGCCTCCACATAGATACAATGATATTTCTTCTCCTTCTCATCTTTATAACATTTCAAACAGACACATGAGGACTTGTAGGACATAAGTAAAGAAATAAACAGCTAGGAAATAAAGAAATGAATAATAAAAATGAAATTTTTAATAAAGATTCAACCATTGCATTTTATAATTCTTATAAATGGTATTAAATTTCTAAAATAGTTTGTTAAATGAACTATTTTAAATTTCCCTTATTTGTCCATGCCCCGAGTAATATGTAATCTTTGGCGTTTTTTACTTTTTAATAAAAGTTTGAAAAATTGCTCTTCTTCAATTGGAAAGACTCATTTAGCTATACTGTTGGAAGCTGTTTGGAATGCAGTGACACATTAAAATGTTTTCTCTTTCAGACATAGCACCTTACAAGACCTTCTCATTTAACTGCATAGATATAGGAATGTCAAGGGAACCTGAGGGGAAGAATGATGTAGGAGGGTCTTCTATCTGTTACTTTCATTGGTTAATAAAGAAACTG
>LOJH01063741.1:0-14729 GCA_001685095.1 Ellobius talpinus
CTTTAAATTAAAGAATGAGTTGAAAATCTTGGGGCAACTATCAAAGGTTTTAGATTTCCAACCTAGTTTTGGATTAGAGCCAAAAAAGTAAGGACCCCTCAAACATTCTAAATGTGAAATATTCCAAAATATATGACTTCTGTATAAAAAAATGGCATAGTCACTATAAGTGAACAATTCCACACCTGACCTCATGCAATAGACTAGTCAAAGAATGGATGCATCAAAACATTGCAATTAAGGTATGTGCATTAGGTACATATGGAACAAAAATGAACTCTGTGTTTAAATTTATGACTCTTTCCTAAGATTTCTTATGGTGCAGGAAGATGTATTCTAAAGTTTGGGGGGGTTAAACTCCTCAACACCACTGGTCCCAAGTATTTTTGATAAGAGAAATGTTAGGGATAGTTATTTTTAAGATTTATTTTCCTATCTACAAAATAAAGCTAGTAGAATCAAAAAAGTTAAAGATGTTGTGTGAAAAAATATGAACTATATTAACTATAGTTAATATAAACATATTAAATATACATAAAGTCATGCCCCTTGGTTTTCTGTCTGTTCCTCTTAGCTCCCACTCTGTCTCTCCAAAACTGCAGAAGACTGAAGCTAAGATGCTGCTCTGTTTTGATTACAGTTCAAATGTGCTCTCCAAGGTTTCCTTTATTCAGAGTCTCCAGTGTGAGATATAAAGGGGTATAGCCTTAATCCGATCACACCATTTATAGGTGGCGATTAGCTTTGGGGGATAATTAAAGTTATGTAAAGCCATAAAGAAGACTTTTATTTGAGTCCTGGTTACTTTACAAGAAGAGAGGTACAGAGACCAAAACATATGCCCCCACACATTCATCTCCCTCTTATTACATGATATCACTACTTGGGACTCTGCTAACAATAAGACAAATTCTAATTGTGGCCCCTTCACATTGAACTAAAACTGGAACCAAAATAAACTATACTCCATTATTTAGTCAATTTATGACACCATGTTTTTATAAATAGAACATTAGCTAAGACATATGCTACACTGATGACCTTTCCTTCCTTACCTGGATTTATAGACTGATAAGATATATGTTATACAAACATTTAATACAAGACCAACATATTTACCCACTTAAAATGCTGTCATATTCTTCCCACCCAACAGTTTACATGTTTTTCTCTATTGTGAATTTACTATTTTCTGAGAAATTTCACTTTTGATAAAATGTTACATGGGAAAAATTGTGATAGCAGAGAATAAAGATTTAAAGTAATTTCACAAAAGAAAAAATATCAAATGAAGATAATACCAGCCATTAAATTTTTGGTGCTGGGAGAAAAAGACTCCTATTATCCCATTTCAGTGGTAGAATACCCTCCATCTAGCTCTCAGTAATCAAGAGTCCACAGATGCTTAATGTGACAACCACAGTAGGAAGAAGTGCATTCCTTTTGTTTGGGACATAAAAGATGGAGGAAAGAGTAGAGTGATTTGAGTAGGGAAAGATTGGCAGATGGTCCTTTGTCGGCTTCAGGCTCCTAGCAGGGGGCCTTCTGTTAGTTTTGTGTGCAGTTGGGGACAGAAGGAGACAGGGAATTTTGTAGCTGTTTATTTTGAAATTAGTATGATTTTACTTTCTTTAGAAACTTTAAAATATTATAGCCTTAGCAGACAAGCAGACAAGAGTGTAATTCTCTGCTACATTTCCATGATCTTTGTTAATGGGTACACTCATGACCATTACTAGTCAAGGCATAAGAAACTTAAAGCATCCTAACAACCTATTTTGAGACCAGTTCCAATTTAGAAAGCATATCTTACCACCTTGGGAAAACAATGTTCTGATGTCTGTCGGAAAGTGTTGAGTCTGTTATGGTTTGGGTATGTTCTTCCCACAGGGTATTAGATATAAAACTTTGTTTCTAGCTAGTAGTGCTTTTAAAAATTGTTTGGACCATAGGTTGGACCATGGGGATGCTTATGTGATCAATAGGTTAACACACTGACAAATACATAATTTAAAATTTCCATTATTGAGATGCCATGGAATATAGGACATGAGGACAACAGTTTGTATAGAGTGAGTCACTGAATATGTCTTGAAGGCATCATCTTGTTTCTGGACCCTTCCTGCCTACTTCTGTACTTTCTAGTCATCATGAGATAAACAGTTATGCTCCTCCATGCCCGCTGTTACAATGTTCTCCCTACCAGGGACTCAAAAACAATGAAGCCAGAGGATACTGACAGAAACTTCTGAAACCCTGGGCCTTAAACCAAAGATGAATCTCTCCTTCTTTAGCTGAAAAATTGTGCTGTCTGCCACCACAAACAAAGTCAGGCAGAGACAGACGATGAACCTTTGAACTATGTAATATTTAGTAAGAGGTGATATGAGAAGGCACTGGGTTAATTACTCTAAAGAAACCAGCCTAACATCTCATCCCCAGTTGGTGACTTTACAGGGAGGGGAACACAGAAAACTATGAAGAAGCTCAATCCTATTCCCTTGGTCAGCTGCTCAACAGATTCCTGTAATTGGTGATGTCCTTGCAGCCCCCATTTTTGCCCTCTTATACTTTTAACTCATCAGCTTTAGGGTCATCTCTACTCAGACACTTCTTCCATGCCTATTGGAGTAAAGGAATCACAAGTCTTTACATTCCTCCAAGCACCATCAAGGGTGGAGTGCTATATCAGAACAAAGAGGACATTGAAAATGTCTACGTGGAAGTTATGATGAGTGTGGACAAGCAAACTTTTTTCTACTGAGTGGCACAAAAAAATTCCACCTTCTTCTCTTCATGCTTTACTGCTCTCACTTGTTTTCCTAAGATGTTTTCTTCACAGTAACAGAATAACTAACATAGGTTCCACCTGCTTTGAACTTTGTCAGTGGAACTGAAGAGCCTATATTCACTGTAGATACATTTCATTGCTAAGCAACAAAGGTAATACTAACATAGGGATGAGAAGGCCTGGGCATTTTCACCCTAGGGAACATGTATGAGTTCTAATGTAACATTCTAATATGGAAGCTAATAGTTATTGAACAAAAACTGATAAACAGATACCAATCCTAAAGTAAAACCTCAGGAGTTGTAGAGATTGCTCAGTAGTTAACACAATTGCCTGCTATTGCAGTGGCCCTGATTTCATTCCTAGCACCCATATGGTGGCTAATAACCCTGTAGAAATTCAGTTCTAGGAGAATCAACGCCCTCTTCTGGCATCCGTGGGCACTGCATACATGTACACAGACATATGCAGGTAAAGCAATCACACATAAAATAAAATAAATAAATATTTAAAAAAGAAAAGAAACTCTTACTATCCCTAATTAATTACAGTTTTATTTCCTATTTATTTTTCTGCCTGTGGCTCTGTTGTATAACAATGGATCTTCCTTGATACTGTTTTTACTTTCATATACTTTATATCTCAAAAAAATTTACAATCAAATTTTATGTCTCAGACACATATGCTCCACAGATGTTTACTAGAATGGTCATAGGAATATTAGTTGCTCTTATTTTTAATATACAATGGAATTAATCCTAGGAAACACAGTTATATTTGGAAAAATATACTATCTAACTTTTGCAACCACCAATGATGACTTTGGAAAAATAATCCTATACTGGAAAACTTCCTTTTTCATATAGTCAGGGCTTATAGAAATATGCTAGAGAGCAGTTTCTAGGTCAGAATAAATTAGAGTTTGTAATGCATTTGCCTATATTGAGAAAGCATAAAAAAAGAAATGAGGTAATTTTGTCAGGGTTTGATGCTCATTGTTCACTGAAACATAATGCAAGTTATGTCTTTAGCTATAAAATAAAATAATGAGACAATATATCCAAGTCATTCTCATAGATTATAAGTTCAATATTCCAATTGTGTATATTTAATGACTCTACACTGCTGATCACTTATTTCCAAATGGTGTTTGGAGATAATAAACTCAATTCTTTTCAGAGTGCTGTGGAATTTGCTTTTCGAAAATGAAGGGTACAAACAATTCTGTTCATGTTACCAGGTTCAGTGAATGCCATAACATAAACCATATTTTACATATGCCTATGAGTTTCTACTCATGGCCTTGCAAAACCTATAATTTGTGAAATCTAAATAAAAATTCTCAAGTATTTTAGTACAGTCATATCTTCATTAAACATAGAAATTCTCCTTAATTGTTTAATGTAACTAGCTACAGAACTCCAAGACAAAACCCACAGTCAATGATATTTCTCAAAGAAATATAGTAATCATGAGTTCTATATGCCAAGAATATAGCATGTATGTAATATTATATATTATTTGTAATGAGAGAATGGGAGGAATTGCATTTTAAGAGCTGAAAGTGAGTGATATCGACTTTAGTTGTGTAAACCTTTACCATGCAGCTAATTTTCAAACTCGTTTATGCTTTCTCTATAACCAAGGTTTACTTGTATTTGAATGACAACGTTATCAATTGCCAAGGATTATTTGAAGTATAAAAAATGTAAAAATAGCATGTTCTAAACTGGATGAAGGATATGTTAAGAATTCAACAATTAAAGGCAAAGACTATTTGCTCAATCTAGAAAGTTACCTGGGAACAAAATGTGTGCCACCATCACACAACACCATACACTTAACATGCTGGGCTTTATTATGTGAGTTGGAGGGACAAAACTGCAAGTAAACGTGATAATGAGTCATTGTATACAGGCATATAATTTTCAAGAACCAAGGTGATGTGTTATTCCCCTCTGTATGCTCCGAATACCATTGGTTAATAAAGAAACTGGCTTGGCCTGATAGGGTAGAACAGAGCTGGGGGGAACTAAAATGAATGCTGGGAGAAAGAAGGCAGGGTCAAGAGAAGCCATGGAGCCACCACACCAGAATCTTGCCGGTAGCCACAAACCTTGTGGTAAAATATAAAATAATTGAAATGTGTTAATTATAGATGTAAGAACTAGCTAACAATATGCTTAAGCTATTGGCCAAATAGTACTGCAAATAATATAGTTTCTGTGTGATTATTNATTGGTTAATAAAGAAACTGGCTTGGCCTGATAGGGTAGAACAGAGCTGGGGGGAACTAAAATGAATGCTGGGAGAAAGAAGGCAGGGTCAAGAGAAGCCATGGAGCCACCACACCAGAATCTTGCCGGTAGCCACAAACCTTGTGGTAAAATATAAAATAATTGAAATGTGTTAATTATAGATGTAAGAACTAGCTAACAATATGCTTAAGCTATTGGCCAAATAGTACTGCAAATAATATAGTTTCTGTGTGATTATTTCAGGAGTCTGGGTGGCCAGGAACACACAAGAAGCCTCCCTACAACACCAAGGTGATAAGAATTAAAAACAAACAAACAAACAAAAAAACCCAGTACTTTTGAGTGTGAGAAAGAGTTTCTGTTTTGGGAAAATTAATTTCAATGACCATAAACAAAACATGAGGAAGCCAGGCAGTGGTGTCCCATGCATTTAATGCCAGCACTTCAGGCAGAGGCAGGTGGATCTTTGTGAGTTCAGTGCCAGCCTAGTGTACAGAGTGAGTCCTAGGACAGCCAAGGTCTCAAAAAGAAAAAGAAAGAAAACATGAAGAGATAGCAAATGAGACATATTCATGATTCTACACTATTTAATAACAAAAAGAAAATAAAGTGGTCAGAAACAAAGTGACAACATAGCACAGTGAAAAGCCGTGAAAACAGCACATTGGAAAATGACCGAGATAATTTAAAGCTGGCTGGTAACAACATACGACCAATGAGTTCTGCTGAGAACATCCACGTGGGTGATGTACTACAGCATGTGCTGTGGATCCGTACCAGAAGGCACAGTCACACCTTCTGTGGAGATCAAGAACAAGCCCTTTGTTGACCTTTTGATAACCTTTCGTAGTCATGCTACTGTATAAAGCAGCTAAATAGCTTTTGTTACCTATAACGAACAGAATAATGAATAGAACAGAAAGTTCTATTTTTATGATTTTGGGCATTAAGTAGATGTTCTATATGGGAAGAATAATTACACATAGTAATTTGATGAATTTCTCACTGACAAAGACAGGTTATGAGCTCTCAATGTATTCCATACTAGAAGGCTGACCAAAGCAGAGATTTACTGGTAGGTGGAGAGACGGTATTTAGAGTCTATCCTTTTGGTATATGTCCATCACAAGAGCCTCACAGATGAGCCATTGCATTATCTAAATTTTATTCTCTGAATAATTTAATTAGATCCAAAAATCAATCTTGTCATTTTCCTTCTTTCTCCAAATCCTACTACTCTCAACCTTGTCATCTATTAAATACTGAATGACATTTTCTAGTAGAGTAGTTTCTGGTCAATAGTTTGCTGACATCAAGTATCCAAGATATGAATTTTTTATACTCTTTGTGGTATTTAATTGGCATGTTAATATAAAATGGGTTATAATATGAATTTGTCATTTTATTGAGCCTTTGAAACACAAGCAATTACAAGATTTTAGCATAAGAAAAAAATAACATTGTAACTTTCTATGAAATGATAACAATGATAACTGATTTTAAATGTAAGAATAGATCATAAGATAGCTTATTGAAAGTACAGCTAGTCATCACACATATGATATTGCTCACAGTGACAGAATACTGTGAAGATAATTTATGACAATTGAGTGTTGATATTTTTAGATGTCAGAAAGAGGATGGTAAAAACTGACATGGTAATAGACTGCTATCAGTTTTTTTGTGGAGAAAATATATTTTATGTGCCTTACATGGTATATGACAAAAGCAACTTAAGTAAGGAAGAAACGCATTTCCTCGCAGTTTCTGAGGATTTTGTCCATCATACAGGGAAGTCATGATGAAGTAAATAAACTCATATGGTGGCAGAAAAGATACTGTAGACCCTCAATGACCCACTTTCTTGCACAAATCCAGTAACATGACCTCAGATTTTGAATCCATTTTTGGGAAATACCTTGCATTATATGAAATACCTTATGATTTAATAATTTCTATAACCACAACAGACACATGTACAGGTGTGCTTTGCTAAACTGTAACAGATATCTCAGCCCAACCTTCTTTTTTTCCACTCAGATTGATCATTACAACCTATCCCATGTTCACTCAAGAAACAAACACATATTAATGTTCTTCTTGTTCATCAGTGACCACGAGATTAAGAGCTGTGCTCAATCAGCCACCCCATACTATAATGTTCTTTCTGCCTTATATAGTCAGAGTTGGTTACAGACTGAAATCTATGAAACAAGACCCAAACAAATCTTTCCTCTCAAGTTGATTGCCTTAAATATGTTCTCAGAACCAAAAGTCAACTTATACAATGGACAACATTATACTTCTGTCTAAAATCAGTTCTGAAAGCTGTTAACTTTCCTATTCTAAGAATCTATTCCCAATCTGTCTTAATTCACCTGCCCAAAAACTTCCAATCCACCCTTCCATTACATTTCAAGGTGTTTACTGACAGTGAAAGACAGTGCTGCAGGAGAGTAACTTCTGTAACTTTATATCCAGTGTCCATGTACTCAAGATCTGGTACAACATGATTCTATCATCTAAAGCATCCCTTTAAGTTTTGGGCATGTGAAGTTTCATGGGTTAGATGTGTGCCTTGTCTATATGGTAATGTTTCAATATCTTTATTTATTTCGATATGAATTTAATATAAAACTTTGTCTACTTTTAGAGAAATATAGGACAATCTATTGGAGTTTTTTTTGAAAATGGCAATGATTTGTCAACCTTACTCTACAGCAGGAAGTGATTCTTTAACTGTGTCTCATTCCCACTGTCAACTATGCTATTTTCCACCTGTTGCACTGAGGATTTCTGGAACTTGTAACATTCAACACTCAGACATGTTAAAAATTCAACATTTCTCCGAAGCACTTTGTTTAAGTTTACAACTAATTTAAAAGAGAAGAATCAAGAGCATCTTCAGGTTTCTTAGCTAATGGGATATTAACAACTGCAAGTTAATGGATTTTTTTAAAATGTCATATCTATTCATGGAAAGTACATGAAGAACTAGATCTATTTTCCATTAGTCTCTTAATATAATAACCATGATTACTATGTTTTCTTGTGTTAAAACATGCTTTAATTCTTTGACAAAGCCCTACATGGTTATTATGTTATTTCTCATTCATAATCCTAAGCAAAGTGTGGTGAGAGCTGAAATGCTTTTGTAAAAGTAAAACATATCCATTAGAATTTATTTTATTCTTCTCTCATACAATACATCCTTACTGTCATTTCCCTTCCCTCCACTCCTCCAAGCCCCTTAATCCTCTCCCCCAGATTCACTTCTCCTTCACTTTCCTTCAGAAAAAACAGGCCTTTTCCTTTAGAAAAAATGTTTTGAATTAGAAAAGAAAAGGTGAAGGGAAGAGATAAAAATATTTGTTGACTCAGATATGATATAATTTTATGTCTAAATATATTTAACACTAAAGAGCTAGTGTGCTTCTCTGTTGCTTAATACATTAGCCAAAAATAGTGTGGAGAAAGGGTTTATTTGCAATGCAGGTGTTGTGTGACAAAACTTTCCCCTGAAGAACACTAGATACATGTCTGCTCAACCCAGATGGGGAGCCAATGACAAGCCAAAGTACTGATACTGCCAAGGACCAACTTGGTAAACCAATGTTTGTTGGGATTACTTACAGGAATGAGAGAGGTAGAGAAGTACAGGAGATACAGATATATTGGTACAGAAACAATTCAAAGATGACTGCATCACCAAAGCCCACCCCAGCATGGATGACACCTCACAAAATCTGGGAAACTGGAGAACTCTGAGAAGCCTACAAGCAGCTCAAATGGTTGAAGCTTAACACAGTCTCTTCCGAGTTCTATTTCTTCCAGGCAGCTCTTCCAGGCTGACTTGACTGAGAGTTACTCTTGGCTGCTTTATTGCTTACTCTGGAAAGGAGAAGCCAAGTGAATCTGGTCAGTTTCAGGGACTTCCTGAGGCTATTTTGAGTTGTTACTGTTCTGCTTGATGAGGTTCCCTGAGGGATAGAATGTTTCAGTCTTGGTGAAAACTGCTACACAACAATAGGTTACAGGGAAACCAAGGAAGGACCTGGGAATAAAGAATTGAAGTCAGATTAAGAAGTGTTGTTTACTGGATTGCCATGCCTTTCTTTTTTTAAACCTATTTTTTTCATACATCCCAGATACACCTGCCTAGTGACAGTACTGCCCACAGTGAACTGCAACCTCTTAAGTAAATTAGCAATTGGTAAAATGATTCACAGATATGTCCAAAGGCCAATTTGATTAATGAAGGAAATTCTTCAATGAGGCACCCTCATCACAGGAATGGAACAAGTTATGATGAAATGTTTCACTTTCATAAATAGCTCAGATAATAAGCAAATGGATTTGAAACAATAATCCCTCTTAAAAATTTCTTTTAAAATTCTTAATTTGCATAGAAATAGCTTCTAATGTGCAGCTGCAAGAACAAAGATGACCACAGATCTAGAATTATTAAGTTATTTAAGTCTTTCCTATTAAGAGTTCAGGTAAAAACTTTATTGAATTGCAAATAAATAAATTAAATTCATATTTTAACTCACATCCCTTTACTGTGTTACCACCACTGTTTTTCACCAACACATGTAAATATTTGGAGAAAGCACTCAATGTACATTTTATGAATGAAATCATCTGAATATGGCTTACTCATTTATCTTTCAATTTTCTGTTTGAGAAATATGTCTAGGCAACTACAGAGCTTTGAACTGTATTCTTAAAAGTTACTATACAACAATAAGGAAAATGTTTAATATCAACTAAAACATTAAAGATGTTATAAAGATGATAATTGGGGTAGGAACAATAAAAGCAACTAAAGAGTGTGTAGTTTGCATTGTACTGTGAAGCAGAGGGACTAGATGTGTAATGGTTTGTGGTTGGAATATTAAGGGCCACATCCTCTGCAGAGACTCATTTGTTGTCCTTCCACCCCACTTGTGGTGTCACTGATAGTTGATTGATTCTGCATGGCATTAGGCTCATTAGTGAATTAATCCAACTGCATAGATGAATAAACTATTTAGAGACAAATTAAACAAGGAGTAGGTCCCTGGTGTCATACCTTTGAAGGATTCATCTTAATTTCTTCTCTACTTCATAGCTGCCATAAGGTGTACAATCCATGCCTCCACATTTTCTTTCCATCACGATGCTCTGCTTTGCCACAAGCCAATAACAGTGAAACCCTTCCTTCATCCATGTGCTTAATATTCATAAGCTCTTCCATCTTTTAATTGTTTTTTATACACATAAGTGCTGTAGGAGAAGAAAATCAATTAACACATGAAAAAAGACTTAAAAGAGTAGAATTGAGAAGCAGAAAACAGAGAACAGAGATTCTGGTCTTTAAGTTTGTATGTAGGAGGACAACAAAGAGGTTTATAAACCAAGAGTGCAGAATAAAGGACTTCTAGATGAAGTGGTTTATGTTTATAATGCAAACATTCCTGGACTCTAGGTCATTAATCTTCTTTACCAATTTGATTGCCTCTGAAACTAAGACACAAGTCGCTGGGCAACACTAGGAGATATTATCTTGATCACACTAATTCAAGTGAGAAAACCCACCTTAAATATGAGGAAGACCTAATGACAACCCATATAAGAGGGTATGGAAGGGGCTGNTAATAAATATTAAAAAAGAGGGTATGGAACAGGAAGTTATACTGTTGTTGAGGAATTAGTTTTCAGATACTAAAACAAAGTGTGGAATTGCCAAGACCACCTTCTACAAGTTGCTCTAATACATCATGTGTCTGTCTCTGTGTGTGTAAAAGCATGTGTGTACAGATAGATGTGGCTCCATTCCAATCAAATTCTAATTTTGGATGCTAAAATTCAAACTTCATATATAATATAGTTTTAGCTTATTGTTTTGATATTTTTCAACCACATAAAAATATGAAGATATTATTCTCCTGAGGTTCAAATAGAAGTACATTCTTGGGCTAATTCACAAGCCAAGTTTGTCATCCCCTGACACAGTGAACATAGCAATGAGAACTCCAGATAGACATCATTTCATAATTCAAAATTATAATTCAGGGATTACACAAGCAAGGGGCTGAGTAGGAGTGGTGAACATTCTTTTAAAAAGAGTTGAATTTAGTTTAAAACCATACTCTGATAATTTTATGAGTTTGGTTTTTAGTTAGGAGGGGGGAAATACAGGTCTAAGCTACTGAAAAGTTTGCACTCATATAAACACACAAAGAAAATTAAGTTGTACTTTCAACATCATTGCATATTTATCCAATAAAGACAACGTTGTCTTTTAAAGTGGAAGACAGACAAATTGCATGTTTAGGAAACCATGTCACATGCTGGAAACAAATGATGACACAGGACTTATAGATGTAATCAGAAGAGACAAGGGCAGAGGTGAATCTTGTCCCTGAGCATGCTCAATTCATTAATTATAACTATAAAGGTGGAAAAGCACATGACAGCTTGGTAAGAGTGGGGCAAGCTTGTCATACACAATACCTTTGGCTCTTCTCCAATTTCTGCTAACTTTTATGAATTCTTATTTTGAAAGAAAGAATTGTCAAGTGCATGCCAAATTTTCAGAAAGCACATCCTGACAATTCTCATACAGATAAAAAATAGTAGTTTTTTTTTAAGATTAAAGCTGTGTTTGAGAATTGAGTTGTATAAAAAGTTGACACTGTTACTCAATTTCTCAAGAAAGGTACTGTTTTATTATTTCAAAGGAATTATCAAGCCCTGTTCAGACATCTCCGTCACTGTAAACCAAAGAAGTAATTTGATATTTTACATTGTTACAGTAGAATTTATCTATTCTAGTTCTAAATGTAATTTTTTCATTTAATTTGTTGGATCATTATAGCACCTATTCATTTTTATTTCAAGATTAAATTTATTAAAATATTATGATGTCTCTTATATCAAACACCATAAAAATGAAGGCTTTTCTTTTCTTGAGTCTGAGACATGATATCAAAACTTAACTGAGAAACTCATGTTTGCTTCATCTCAAATATGCCAGTGGAAGATGGCTGAAAAATAATATTCATCAAAGCAAACACAAAGTCAGAGAATTCTGTAAAATAACCATCAAGGATCCATCAACAAATTAAATATTTTGTGAGATCTCAGGACTACTCTACTTAAATGTATTGTTCTGAAACATTTTTTGTCAAAATAATGTAATTTTAAATTTGAGGGGGCATAGAATATTAAAATAAAAACATATGAAATCATATTTAAATTCCATATTTGAAAACATTAATAATGTTACTAACACAGTTACCAATAGTAAGCAGGGGCATAAACCCATGCTGGTACACATATGCTTAAATAGATGAATATATAGTTGTATATAGTCCTACATAAATAAAACAAGAATTATACATATTTCCTGTTGTATTACTTATATGTAGCAAACAATTTTCTAAATTAACATTGTCTCCTTTTTTCCTTTTAATATAAAGTTTGTTTAGCTCAGTTTGGAAGACAATGGGCCTAGTAGTAAGAAGAGTATCGTCTACTGATTTTTCTGCTTTTAATTTTTTTGTTTATTAATGCCATTTAGTGTTTTGTTTACCAATAATGACTGTTTTGTTTGTGTATGGAGTAGAGAAAGCCCTGAGTGAGTGAAGTTTTGAATGAATGTGAGTTTGGTTTGGGCAGTGCCATGTCAATGACCCTAAGTCAACTGACACATGATAAATTGCAAAGTCTTTACCCACATGAGCCAGGCTCAGGAGAAATGGTCAAGCTTTCCTCTTGAGTCTGAGTGTTTATAACCAATTAATCAGTGTGTGCAGAGAGCAGCAACTGAGGTTCCACCTCATGGATTTTCATGGCTTGGGAATGCACACCATAGAGACCTCTTACTGAGTCCTGCCAACTAGTGCGCCCTGTGCTGTATCCAATAAACAAGTTGAGGTTCCAGGTTGCCATGGGAGATTTAGAAAACCAGACCTGACCTCAGATTCACTGTGCATGGCTCTGTGTGTCTGTCTTTTAATTCTCGCACCTTGCATAGCAAGGGATCTGAGACACAAACTGAGTAGAAATGGCATGTTGTTGTTATTATTATAATTATTATTGCTGTTAAGTATTTTGCTGACTAACATTTGTTCTATGGTAATTTTCTTTTGGACTCACATCTATAGAATACACCCTTTATGTATTAATTCAGATGTTCTGCACACTACTCTTTGAGTCTGAAATCTCCATCTGTAACAATTTTGAATAGTTTGTCTCCTGAAGAGTTAGGACCTTAGCAATATCAAGTAGAAAATCTAAAGTTTTCCATGGACTCTCCCCCTCCCCACAGCCTCTGGTGTTATCAACACAGCTAATAAAGAGTCATTTATTCACATTGATGAATAGCTGGTGGTGTAACTTCATTTTCAGAATCTAGAAACATTATGAAATGGAGCCTGCCTAGGAAAAGGAGATAGGGGCATGTCTTTGGATGTTCTGTTTTGCCCAAGTTTCTTTCTGAAACGTAGCTCTCTATTTCCTATCAACTACAATACAAATGGCTTCCGCCATACATTTACTTCTTCAAGATGTTATGCCTCAAATCAGACTCAGAAACAGGAGTCAAATGACCTTGGGCTGAACCCTTTGAAACCATAAGCCAAACAAACCTTTCTTCCCTTAAAATGTTTTTTTCTCATGTATGTATTTATAATAAAGAAGAAAGTGACTATAATTTTATTGGAAGGAATCTTTTTAATAGAGTTCAAAAATCACCAGTAACATAGCTATAAATGTCTAGGTTCAAGTTTTCATGCAGGCAATTTCCTTTTAGAAATTTTTAGAAATTTTCCAAACCGTTTTTCACAGTGCCTATGGAATGCTTAATTCCTCTTAGCAATAGATAAGAGTTCCTTTTGCTTCACATCCTTCATCCATGTCAGTATTTGGGTGTTCAAAGTGAATCATTAAGTTAGCTGTATTGTGATGACTCACTGTTTTAATTTGCATTTTCCTAGTGATTGACCATGTAAAGCTCCTTTAATTTCTGTTTCACTGGGGAGTGTGTGTTTTTTGTGGGGGGGGCTGGACATGATGGTGGTAAGTGTATGAATGTAGCTGTGCCTGAAAAGGCAAGAAGAGAGTATCATACTCTGGAGTTGGACTTTACAAGTAGTTGTGAGCCCACTCAGCATGGGTACTAGGAACTGATAAAATTATAATCACTTTTTTCCTTATTATAAATATACACATGAGAAAAAAAACATTTTAAGGGAAGAAAGGCACTCTGGAAACAGTAAAAACTAACCATTGAGCAATCTCTCCAGTATCACTTGTTCCTTATTTTTGATAGAAGGTCTCCCTATATAGCCTAGGCTGACCTGGAACTTATGCTCCCCTTCCTTCAGTCACCAAAATGCTGGAATTACATGCATGTGTAAGTCCATAATATGGACTACACTATTACACTAGATCTGTAATATGATAAAGATGACAAGCATATGTGGTCATTAAAATACACTAGATCTGTATTTTATTTTGTTTGTTTCCATTCTGATGGTTTTCATTAGGGTCCTAGTATACATTTAGTTGCTGTTATAAAACCCTGACCAAAACCAACTTGATGAAAGAGCTTAATTCTTTTATGTTTCTGGCTCACAATCCATTGATGGAGGAGGGTCATCTGTCTATGTGTTACTTTCATTGGTTAATAA
>LOJH01063742.1:579-10685 GCA_001685095.1 Ellobius talpinus
GAGAGAGAGAGAGAGAGAGAGAGAGAGAGTTTTACTTAGCTGTGAGTCCTGTGAACTACAATAATGACTGGCATGGGAAGATATACCCATGGGCACAACAGTGGCACTATAATTATGGGAGTAACCAACTGCTTTCTGATTTGACTTAAGTCCTGTTAAACAGGAGCAAGTAAATACCTTGTACTGTAATTCTGGTCAAGAACCTACAGTTGTAGAGCTCAAAATCCCCATTTGTAAGTCTACTATTGTTCTGTTAAATATTTGGCAGTTTTATATTTTAAAAAGTTTCAATTTTGCCTTTATTAAAAATAATCAAAGTTGTTTTTTCTGAAAAACATATAAGACTCTTACAAATCAAGTTTTGTGGTGGCTCAGCATATAAAGAAATAGAATCATGTCCAATCTGTTGATTGATGCTGCAGCTATGCTTTATTTCCCAGCCCTAATGATGCATATGAATATGCATATTCTTGCTTCTTTACTACACCTTTTGTGTAGTTGCAAAAATATATAAAAATGCTGATTGCAGATGTTTGGCTAGACTCTCATTTTTTGTCTTTTATTATATTTTATGAAGTTCAGCAGTATCATAGATTCATTTTTGAGACACACATTGTTCTTTTTCAGTTAACTTCAGATGCATCCTTTCAAATATCTAAGTCAATAACAGAATCGTAAAGCAATTTGAAGTGTTTTTTACTTCTGATATCCTCAGTAAATATATCTTATATTTATACACTCATAAAATCATTTGTTTTCCTCTTGTGATCAATGCTAAATCTAAATAACCTTTTCTGAATATATTTGTGCCATAAATAATTATGACTACTTTACTTGTATCCATGGTCATTTCATGTAGTGAGTACATTTGTTTTCCTACTGTTTTTGTTGTAAAAAATGAAAGTTACACAAAGAGTAGGTACTGAGTCATTCAGTGGGTTCCAGCTTTTGGGTTGCAAACCCTTTGGGGAATCAAATGACCCTTTCATAGGGGTTGCCTAAGACCTTTAGAAACACAGATATTTACATTATCATTCATAATAATAGCAAAAATGCTGATATAAAGTAGCAATGAAAATAATTTAATGGTTGGGGCATAATAAAGGGCATAACATTAGGAACATTGAAAACCACTTCAATCATTAAAGTCATGTTACTTTAAAGCTTTCAGAATACTCAATCTTCACAGGTTCTTCACATCTGATTTCTACTCTGCAAAGAAATGACAATGTATGTTTACTGCCTTTACCTCTAACTTCCTCCATTTCTCCAGTGATATTTAAGAAATACCATCTGAACGATTCTAGCACTGGTTGGACATAAATATTATAAGCTTCCTAGTCTAAGTGAACGAGGCTTATTGGATACGTCATTGTACATTAGGCTAACCAAATAATAACAGAATTTGAGAAAGTGGTGAATGCTTCAAAGAACATGAAGCAATGTCATGGGTTAAAGGCTGACTAACAGATATTAGTTTAATAAGAAAACCATGGAAAACACGAAACCATCCCTACCTCTGAATGTCAAGAAAAAGATAGACTCCTTCACTCCCAATCCAGCAATGAGTATTCCAAGGTAAATTCTAGAAAATTAAGCTTACGTTCAAATCTTTTCAGAAAAGTTTAAGGATATCTGTTGATAACCTATACAAAACTGTACATGATTTACAGACTGGATTCTAGAAATCACTCAGGCAAAAGCTAAAGGAAGGGAGGAAGACATTTCCTATGAATTTTATGGGGACAGTATTCTTCATCTTTTTCTCTTGTGATACAAATAAGAAAACATTTAGTCAAGTGAGAAGCGTTTTACTTAGGGGGAGAAGACAGTTGATTGAATACTACTAGTCTTTGATTGCCTGGCTCCTTTGAGATATCACCAAGAAACAAGATAAAGATAATTTACTTGTTTTGGTTAGAATATTTTTTAACCACCAAGTGAAAGTAACTTTTATAGACAGGTAACTAGCAGTTAAAATGCTATGTCTTATAAAGAAAATGTTACATATTAAGTGCCTAGATTGTTTTTATCCTATAGAAGTAATGGAAGTATAAAAATAGTGACGTGGTTATATACTATGAAGTTAAAGCTTTTACTTGTTAAAAAAGTATTTTTTCTTAACATAGTGCTAAGAGTTCTGTGCATTTTAATTGAAAATATATCAAATATCTATATATATATTATTTTTATCATTATTAGTCATGTACTGGAAGCTTATTAGATATACAATTAGACAACCTTACTGACACTAACTGGATGTTGAGGTTGGTTTCTTTTCCAATTATTGCTGCTGTGCCTTGCTACTGGGAAGCTGTTGTTACACTGTCACCAGAAAATATACTGCATATTGAGAAAGGAGGAGGTAATGAAATACACAGATATTAATCTGCAATTCAGGTCTTACTGGTATCAAGTCTGTTGTGATACTGATCACTGTTAAATATGAACTTATGTGGGATGTTAATGTAGGTAACTTCGTGGTTTACTTTGGTAAGATCAATTCTACCACTGTAGGCTGGGAAGCTAGGTTTGGTCTGCAGTGAGCTCATGAAGGAAGAGTTACAAGGAAAGGCAGAAAGCACTGCAACCAAATCAACTGCAGGAGCTTTGTAAAACTTTGAGAAAGAGTTAAAACTGTAGCCACAATATTAAGCACAAAATTCATGTTGATCACATAAAAAGTGTTGTTATATAATTAAATATATATTAATACAATATGATATTTGATATATTCCAGACTTATGACTGAATATCAACTGAAATGTACCATCTGTGTCTGTTCTAGGCACTGGTCCTCTTGAGTGACTGATGTCTGCAGAGGTTGAGACTGAGATGGTTGAAAAAGGAAATACTGGGAGTGTGGGCTTTTAATATGTTTCAAACATTACTGTAGACGCTTTATGACAAGGGTTTTAATCTTTTGCTGCTCATGACCCTGTAGATAGATGATTGCTTCTTTGTTTCCTGGCCACCTAGACCCAAAATAATCACACAGAAACTGTATTAATAAAACACTGCTTGGCCTATTAGCTTAGGATTCTTATTAACTAACAAATCTTAAATTAATCCATTTTTATTATTCTGTATTTATCCACGAGGCTCTTGGATTACCAGTAACATTCCCGGGCATCTGTCCTCTTCTGTCTCCTTCAATGGCTGCATGGCGTCTCCCTGATTCTGCCTCCTTTCCTCCTCTATCTCTGCTTGAAATTCCTGCCTTGCTCTGTTCTCTGCTGCTCTAGGCAATAGCATTCAAAAACTGTTCATACATATCTTTTTTATTTTTGTTAGAATTGTTATTTTATATTGCTTTCTTGTGTTTTAACATCATACTATCTCTGTGTTTTAATATTTCCATAATTTTATTTTTAATCTAACTCAGCTCATATTATTCTTCTCTTATGAATATATATTTTTCTGGGTGCTTTTATCTATATTTCCTGTTCAATAATTTGTAGTAATATCTACAGTCTACAGAATAGGGTCTACCAGTAATTCCTTTGACAAATATTAGTACCTAGACTATTTTAAGACCTTAAAAGTTTAAACATGAAGAAATCCAACAACCCAATAAAATCTTGGCATAGAACTAAAACAGAGTCCTCAAAGGTGAAATACAAGTAACTGTTCAATATGCCACCAGAAAATGCATGTTAAGACTACATTGAGATTGCAGCAGCATGTACAAGACCTCTGCAAACCCAACTTAGATCAAATTCATAAAAGGAGAAGGGAGTCGGGCACACTTTATAAAACTTTTAAATATGAATTCACATGGTCATGTAAGCAAAGATCCTTTAAATGATAAAGTTTGGGGCTCAAGGTCCTTGCCCATTGATGCAGAACTCTCTTCTTTCATTTCTAATGAACACCAGTTTCATCAACTTTCTTAATCTCAAAATAAGTAAAATATTATTGATAAGTTTTGATGAATTGGCTTCATTACTGCTTTATTGACTTAATAAGCTTTCTGAGATTTAATACACTGAAAAGAACAGCAGTTCTTGAAGGTATTCACAAATTGCAATCACAAAGTATTCTCACAGTATGACTTTAACATCTTCCTGCATATGATTTCAACAATTTCATTGAAATAGTACTACTGGAATTAGAGACGAAGATTAATATCAGTCCATTAATAGTAGTTGACAGCAACGCCTCACTTTCAGCAATAGAGAGGTTACCTTTACAAAAATAACCAGTCAGTTCCTGGTGAAGCCTGCAATATTCACCTTAGTCCTGCACAAAGCTTTTTCTTTTCCATTTGATCTGGCACCATGCGGTATCAGTAAATAAAACCCAATGCTTTCCGGAAGCTCTGCTTAAAATGAAGGACAGAAGCAATGAAGAACACCCATGCTACCTCAGAGTACACCAACTGTCACTTGCATACGTGACAGGGGTTATAGGATAAGGAACAATGAGGACAAATACTTAGTTTTAACCTCACCCAGGGGTCTAATCAAAGCAAATTTACTGCCTTCCTAAGCTTAGAAATGTTTTCTAAGAGTCTCTGCTCATTTGAATGCCAACTTGTGCAACAACTATGGAAGTCAGTATGACTTCTTCCCAAACACTTCAAGTTTGACCAATGGCCAGATCCCTTCTCAGGATCCAGCAGTCACAGAAAAGTCTGCCATGCCTTTTACATTCTGGAAGTAGAGCGACACTTCTTCACTCTGACTTCCAGTTTCCTTTTCATTTTTGAAGGCATGGTTGTCTCTCTGTT
Organism: Ellobius talpinus; assembly: GCA_001685095.1. Lineage (NCBI taxonomy): Eukaryota > Metazoa > Chordata > Mammalia > Rodentia > Cricetidae > Ellobius > Ellobius talpinus. Next base: position 5,312 of record LOJH01063742.1, read on the forward strand.
TCCAATAGTTCAATATGCGTTTACAAATATTTGCTGTATTCCACTTGTTGTTTTGAGGAATTTAAGTTGAGAATTTTTCTAGACCATAATTTTGTTATCATGGCATGATGTTTTTCATATGAAAGAATAGTTACTGTTGTTTGGACATATTCAGGGGGAAATTTTCAGGATGTTTAGGATGACAAAATTGCCATGAAAAGTTTACAGGTAAGTTGTTTCTGCGTCTAGTAATCCATTTATCTCTCAACATGAATGTTAAAGTAAGTAGGAGTTTGAAATAAAGTCTTACATTTTAGGTTGAAATTGTTTACATTAATTTCAATAGTATATCAGATATTTGCCTGATGTATCTATTACATAAAAATATAATGATGATTTCAGGACAATAAAAAGTAAAAAAAACAATAAAAATGCTACATGTATTTGAATAATTATGGACATCTAATATCATATAATCTTTGTATTTTTCAATTGATAGATTTAAAAAATGATTATACATTTCCTACAACAATAATTCTTAAAATTCATCAAGACAAAATAACACATCAAATATAACTTGATGTTTATTTGAAGCATATATTTAATATGCAACATTGCAAACACAGTCTACAAACTATTAAATTAATAAAACTATGGAGAAAAATGCATTTTCCTGCAGAAATGGTCATGATGACATGTGAAGTTGGCTGATAAATTTCTGTGCTTCTTGCAGTATTGCATTTAAAAGTATATTTTATTGATTACAGGCTTATGTATACTTAACTTTTTATTCTGGGGTATTGTGATATGTTTTCTATATTTCTTTAAACATGTATTATTTTTAAAACATAAGAAAAAACAGTAACTCTATAACAATGTCTCTATTTAGATTTATGTTTTATTTTTTGACAATTTAGTTTGTATATTTTTAAAATAATTTTGTGACTGTCACAGCATATTTCACAACTCTTTACAGGTATAATACTGCAAAATACTATTCTCACTGAGAATTATTTATATTTTATTGATTTGAGACACGTGAGCCAGAGAATCTCAATTATATTTAAAAATTTAAATGTATTTTAATTTCCTTTTATTTTATAATAATAGTTTTCTTGGATTTTTGCATATAATTTAAATGTGGAAATGCTTTGCTACTTACCTAGATGTTCATATCAAATTGCATCATATTTACATAAAATTATAAACAATTTTAATATGGAGTTGTTCTTTCAATTTCAAATCAGATAACAGAATATGGAATGATAATCTTAGGATATCAGTCATAAAAAACAAAAGATGAAAAATTTGCTCAAAGACCATTATTTTGTGCTAGATGAAATCATGTAATGCAGCTTGAAATGTCTTGCTTCTTAAACTACATCTTGTTCAACATCTTCCATGAAAACACTATCTTTTAAAGAATCCCTTTTGTACTTACACTGCTTAGATCATGAAAGGCACTAAAGAAGATGTNCTCATGCATCTAAACAAAAAGACAATTTCTATGTATCCTCTGAGCTGAAATTTAAGTAAAATGAATCAAATGAACAAATTACTATTGATTTTGTTTCTTAGACTCCAAATGTAAAACCTTGGATATGCAATTCCTAGCCAAAAAAAAAATAGTATTTCAGTGTTACAGCTAGTTCTTCCTTCTGAAGTCTCTTAATTCTGTTGAGAACCATGGGGGCTGTGACAATAATCATTACAGACTATGTGGAATTCTGTGCTAAAAAGGCAGGCACATAATAATAGAGCAATTACTACTACAGTTGTTAGGTGTGTTCTGCATGAGTGTTTTAAGCGGTACTGTTGGTCATCACTTCTTTTTATTTTTTAACAATAATTGTGCACATTTTTGAATGGTATATGATAAATACTTCCTTAGGAATCTAAGTATTTGTGTGGTTCAAAGTATATCTACTTTGAGATACTTCCATCTGTTCTTTATTGGTTTTCTGTGTCAGTGCAGCGAGTGGTAAAATGATGTTTAAGGAATTTGTAACAATTTTTTGTATACTATATATTCCCTCCTCATAAAATTGTACTTAATTTCATCTACAAATCAGATATATCATATGCTAAGGGTCACATCGGTTAACAGGAAGGGGAGTCATATATAATCTAGAGCATTTACCAATAACAATATGTTATCTAGATTTTTATAGCCACATATGACTTTGCATAAATCATCTCTTGCCAAATATTCCAAAAGCAGAGACATTCTGTAATTTCTTATCTTCTGAATAAATTCACCTCCTGTTATTTAACAAGAATATTTGGCATGCCATGATTATATAAAATTTACTTCCTGCTATGAAATAATGCATATCCTATAAAGGAATAAATCATATTGAATATAAAATATATAAAGCTGTATAGAGTTCTAGTAGGAAACATGGTGAAATGCATTGCCTGTAACAAATATAGTAGTGTGAAATAGTCAAGGATAAGATTATAAATATGAAATAGCATCTCCATTGATATTTCCTTATAAATACTGAAAAATTATGCCTTTCATATGATTTCCATGCGGGGAAATATTTTATATTTAATGAATTGAATGAACTGAGGCATATACGGTTAGGGGATTGCCTCCTTTGTAAAATGACTCACGGCCCAATGAACAGCTTGCTACCATCAACAAATCCTGACTAGATATGTGAATTATATATATGAAAAATATGTACATTTCTCATCATGATAGAAATTTTAAAGGCTTCCAAATTAATAAAAAAAATCTTATTACAGTTAAATTAGTAGAAATGGGAATTTCCATGCTTGAGGCAGTGGTCCAAGATCAAACTTTTGGTAGCAGGAAGAGACCAGTTAGTCATAGTCCCTTTGTGTTCATATGTGTGTCAATAGGGATAGCAAAGTGGTGGTCTTGCTTTGCTGGATCTGACTCATGCTGGGCACGTGTGTCTTATAATTACACTGTATCATAGAGAAATCTGGTATTCTCATTTCTCAACTTTAGTTTGCATTTCATATGATTATATATTTGTTTTAGGAAATAAAGAATAGAAAAGCATATTTACTTTTACCACCTTTGCTTGACTATAAAATGACAGTTTGGAGAGTAGGCACTTAATCTTTTTTTATGTTCATGTTGTTTGCACATCATACCTGGGAGAATAAGATCAATATTTAGTTTTATAAGTTAATAAACTGGGAGTGTACACATGATCTCTTTTTTAATGTGTTTATTAAGTAGAAAAGGTACTGATTTTTATAATTTTATTTTGTATTCTCCCTCATCTGATGGTTTTAGAGGTTTTCTGGTAGAATTTTTGGGATATGTTATATATAATATTTTATCACATGCAAACAGGGATAATATGACTGATTTTCCTGCTGTTTGTACTCATTTTAATTTCATTCTCCTACCTTATTGTTCCAGTTAGTATTTCAAGCACTATATTGAAAATGAGTGGGAATTGTGTACATTCGTGCTTGTTATTGATTTTAGTGGGATTTCTTTGAATTTTTTTCCATTTATGATAATTGTTTTTTGCTGTTTTTGTGCTGAGGTATGTTCCCTGTATTTCTACTCTTTCTAAGAATTTTTTATAGCATGTTGGATTTTGTCAAGGTTTACTCATTTATGGAGTTGATCATGTGAGTTTTATCTTTAAGTCTGTTCATATGGTGATTGATTTTTTATCCTAAGAAACATTTGAAGGACACAAGTCTATTATCATATTGAAGTGAGATCAAAAAAGAATTTTAAGAAAAAATTAAAGGCAGTGAGTAGTGATTACTGAGCACACTTTTGAAACTCTTTCTGTGTGGAAACAGTGAGATTGTGCAGTTGCTAATGAGACCTGGAGTGAAATTATTTATGTTTATGTTTTCTTGTGCTGTATTTTGACCTCAAGTGGATGCATGGAATGAAGAAGAGAGAAATTTCCTGGGTGAGAATGAACAAATTCCATAACATTAAGTTAACAGAGAAGAATAGGATATAGGGTTGTTGGTGAGTGTAGGCCTGCATGTTGAGTGTTTACTGTGGATGAGTTAAAACGAATTCTAATGAAAAGGAAAACCACAGATAACCTTGTGTTTTTCTCAGCTATAATGAGCTTCAAAGATACAGACCCAAATTGGTGTTCAGTTGGAATTCACATGGATTATACATTAATACAATATAATAGCTGTATATGCCAGTGTGGAAGAAGCAAGGGAATTAATGGTTACTAAAAGGCAGTGATAGTAATTTGATTACATGGAATGCTGTTCAGATTAAGAAGACAAAAGGGATTTACTGTGGGTGAGACACAGTGTGAAGATCAGAGAGCACAAATGTCAGCAGCTCCAGTATGGGAATTGATTGGAGGATTTGCAACAGTGTGAAGGTGAACTGGAAAGTAAAGAGAACACTGTTAGAAAGAGGCGTTTGTAATTAAGATGAAAAAAGTTAGACTTTGGGAATGGCAAGGTCTGGAGTAAGATTATGGACGTGTTTCAGCTTTACAGCAACCATGAACATTACAGGCATAGAGAAATCCAAGAAACCCAACCCTTTGTTGATTGAAGAATCATTTCCATATTTATTTACATTAAAGTACTCAGAGGAAATAAGGAAACAACCAGATCTTAATTAAGCAACTTAAAAGTAAGTCAATATAAGTAATAAGGAGGATGAAGGGCAGAAGCTATTGAGACAAAGACAATTCAATGATGGAAATTTGAGGTAGGCAGACAGGACAACCATCTGGGCTTGTCAGCAATGGTATAATTACTCACTAACACACTTGATGGGATAAAGGCATATGCAAATAAAAAAGGAAGAATTATCTACAAATCAACCAGATTTCTGTTATATCAAGAAAATCAAATCTGGGGCCAGTGAGATGACTTAATGGTTGAAAGCACTTTCTGCTCTTGGAGCAAACTGGTATTTGGTGCTCAGCACTCGTGCTGGGAAGCCCTAACCTGTTGTAACTGAAGCTTCAGGCTGTTTGATGACCTCTTCTGGGCTTCACATACACGTGAATTCATGTAACATAATGAATGTAAATATTCATGTGCAGATACCCCATGTGCACAAACGTACATGCACACACACTAAAATAAAAACATTTTTTATATTTTTTTAATTGATTCTATTGAGCTATACATTTTTCTCTGCTCCCTTTCCTTCTCTCCCCTCCCCTTCTATCCTCTCCCATGGTCCCCATGCTCCAAATTTACTCAGGTAATCTTGTCTTTTTCTATTTGCAATGTAGATTAAATAAATATATGTATATTTATCTCATATTGTCTAGATTTTCTGGGATTGTGATTTGTGGGCTTGTTTTCTTTGCTTTATGTCTAAAAGCCATTTATGAGTGAATACATTTGATATTTGTCTTTCTGGGTCTGGGTTACCTCACTCAATATGATGTTT
>LOJH01063747.1:0-10685 GCA_001685095.1 Ellobius talpinus
TAATAAAGAACGCAAACATCACAGCAAACATTCTGTCTATTCAGGACTTTAGGCCAGGGCTTCCCAGCTTCTTCCACTTGTGGCTCTTTAGACCCAGGACATTTTTAAGTAGCCCAAGTACATAGAGATATAGAATAGGTGTACAAATCAAGCACTCACTGATAATCAGGCACGAAGAAATATATTTTAAAGTAACTCTTTGGTGTGCAATCTTACCACTTATTAAAGATGAGAGAAAACTTGCATTATAAGGGGATAAATGTGCTTGCTTTTTTTTCACAAAGAATTAAGCCCTGGGCCAGACATGGTGGCACATGCTTTTAGTCTTTGATCCCAGCACTCGGGGGACAGAAGCAGGCAGATCTCTGAGTTTGAGGCCAGCCTGGGCTACACAGAGAAACCTCATCTTGAAAATTAAAAAAAAAATTAAGCCCTGACTGACTATTTGATGCTGCAGGATATAAGGCATCTTCAATGTGTTTCAAAAGTAATTGATATTTTGATCTTATGTTTGTCAATGATGAGAATTCCATTTGTGTAAATCTGTAGTAGAAAATGGCATAAAAAATAAAAAAAATAAGTGTCATTCATGAGTAGTCTGAAGGTAATATTAAGATTTTTAACTTGGAAAGCATTCCCAATATTTAATGAGTATAAGTAGAAAATAATTCAGGTAAAGTTTTTTAAACACAGAAGAGAGTGATTTGGAGTATGTAGGGTGCAGATGCCAATGATATGGGCTCAGGAAAAGTGACAAAGACAGGACACACTGGCATAATAGAAGGACAAAGGACCAAACATATTGGGGACACCAGGCAGAGTACTATGCCTACATAACCAGAGAAGTAAGGTTGAGAAAGGTCATTGAATGGGACCAATACAAGGCAAGCATTGACGACAGAAACAACATAGACTCCTGATCTAACTGTACCATAGAATGCACGAACTGAATTCTGCCTCAAGCCAGAATTCAAATAAACCACAAAGTACTTAATAGCCATCACAGGTGTTGAAAGCCTGTCACTTCCTCTTCTATGATTCATCTCCCCAGGATCCATGAAACCATCTTTTTATTAGATGGTGTATCCACACACACACACACTTAAAGTAAATCAAGATTTAGATCTAGTCACTCTTTAAAGCACAGTACCACCACTGACTCTGATTCATTTAAAGAGAATTATGAATGAGGTAAGTTCAAGTTGACTCTAAAGAGCACATGTACAAGACAGGAAGATATAGGGAAACAAGATAATGAATTTAAAATGTTCAACTTGCTCAAACATACAAATATATCAATTTGTGTTCACCTTAGTCTCTCATTATTTGTTTCTTTAGCTGGTATATAGTATCTAAAAGCTCCCACAGCTGTTGAGAAGTATTTTGGTAAATTCCTGTGCCAAACAATTGCCTGTAGTGCTCATGGTTTGGTCATGTTGAGAGGAAGGTGATTAAAAGTCTTTGCTTTGCATTGCTTATGAGTCAGTAAACCATTGGTGTTATAGTAAAGTCTCAATTTAGAGAGCAGGGTGGAACTAATGTGAGTTTTAATCAATTTGCACAAAAGCAGGAATCATACAGGCAAAAGGAAACTTAATAGATTCTTCAATATCTATTGAGTAATGTAGGCCTCTTACAGAGGGTTATGTGCATATGGAAGGGGAGGATGCAAGATTGAGTAAGTTTTGAGGAATAGTCAGAAAGTATACAACGTGTAAGGCACACATTCTAATTTGCCTGTAGAAGACAAAAAGTAATTTATCATGTAAGAATACCCCCAATCAAAGAAAGTTTGATATAGGGTCCTACCATTTAGCCAATAGTTTTTATGTGGACAGAAGAAGGCGATTTGTTTCATTGAAGAAACTGCCTTCCAAATATATTTTAACTTGTCTCTAAAAAGTTATTGATATGATGAATACTATTGTAAACAGGTGGGAACTGCTGGATGTTACAGTCATGGTCATTCTATAGAAAAATGACATTTCACTTAAAATGGAATCCTTAAATAATGGAGTTTTAAAATTCACAACCCCAGAGAACCTAGACAAAGAAAACCCCAAGAGAGACATACATGGATCTAATCTACATGGGAAGTAGAAAAAGACAAGATCTCCTGAGTGAACTGGGAACATGGGTATCATGGGAGAAGGTAAAGGGGGACAGAAAAGGAAGGGAAGGAAGCAGAGAAAAAATATATAGCTCAATAAAAACAATAAAAAATTAAAAATTAAGTTTAAAATTAAAAATGGCATTTTATTGCACTACTATGTAACTGGTGATCAATATACACTTGAATGCTCATCTATGCTTGCATTTAAAAAGGATCTATACTATCCATATTCTAAGAGCTGTTTTATAAGCCAAGATATTTTGTATAGAATTCATGACTGAGACATGACGCTAGATCAATTGTACTGTGTTGTGCTTGAAATGTGACCAAAACTTACATACATTGCTGTGTTTCTGCAAATGCTCTTCTTTTCTATAAGAAAGATGAACAACTTTGGGTTCAGATTGTGGCTTCTGGAATTAGTTCTTGTTATTGTTGTTATTCTGTGAAACAAGTCTATTCTTGTAATAACTGCTTTTGCCTTGAAGGCATTTCTCCAATCAGCAATATAGATTTCTGCATAACAGAATCCTTTAGTTTCCCAAAGGTGCCTGACTTTTATTTGCTTTCTTGTAATACAGAAATAAATGGTTGTTTCAGGTCCAGTCCATCAGATATAGGAACATATAAATGAGTTGAATAAACACATTTATTTATGACTTATTATCTCCTGGGGAAGTACCAGAAGTTGTTGCATGGGAATTGCTTGAGACTCACCATGAAGAATGTTATATAATTGATCTAAAGTGTAACTTTGGCATGAAAGCTTAAAAACACTACTCCTGGGTTATTTCTATGAAAATTCGAACAAGAGAACTAAGATAGAGGAAAAAAATTAACTAATATTTATATTATGTGGAAATTCAGATTGATAACTTGTGAATTCAGTTAATTTAATTATCATTTGGTGCTGATATTTCAAAGATCACATTTGAATATGCAGGTACTATAAGGACAACATTCTCACCTCGTTTTCTATTTTTAAATAAACATTGTTATTCACATCTTACCAATTACACAGATGTCATTACAAAGGAAATATGTAGTGTAATGTTGTATAGTAAACCTAGACCATGTTAGTGTTGTTCATTAACTGTGATCAACCATCACAAAAAAAGGGTTTTGTGCACAAAACCCTTTCTCAATCACCATCTTGTTCAACATTTGCACAAACTTAATGAAGAGAGCATAAACATCATTCCTGTTTTATACCCGAGGAAGCAGAAACATAATTATGAACATTAAGTGACTTATTGATCAAGAATCTAGTAAATGAAAGAGACTACCTGGGAGCTCACTGGTAACACCCATGTAAACGTGCTTTCTTCCCAGTAAAAACAAAAGGTGTTTATTTAGTGAGTGTCAGGTTTCTGTTTGCTTGCTTTTAGATTTTTAAAATTTGTAGATGTTTCAATTATCATTGCAGTTTAATATTTGGTATTTGTTATCAATTATAATGTAATTTGTGAGGCTGTAAACTCTGCAAATTTGGCTTTTGGTAGGTGAGTCAAAATAATTTTATCTAAAACCTAAACCACATGCTATGCTTTTAAACAAATTAGAGCATGAGTATTTCATATCTACATATAATAGGTTTTAATCAAATCCAACACCCCCCGCAATTCCCTCCTCTCCAATTCTCCCCATATTACCCCCACTACCACTTTCTCCCACCAACTTCATATTCTCTTCTTTAAAAAAAATGCATGGAATTCTATTAGTGCTTCCTGTACATGCATGGCTAGGATCTCCTACTCGAACATGGGTAGTCTCTCAACGACTACATCCCTGAAGAAAACTGATTCTCCTTCCATTTTTGGTAATGAACAGTCAGCAGCTTCTCAGATAGAATTTAAGTCACGAGCCCTCCCCTGTTTACACTGGAATTTTGGCTGTCTTGATCTTGAGTAGGTCTTGTACACAGTGAATTCATGGATGTTACAACTCTGTCATGTCTGGTAATTATTGGTTTGCTGTAGATTCCCGTTACTTATGGCTCTTGCAATTTTTCCTACTCCTCTTTCACAATTAGTGAAGAGAGTATAATGCAAATTTGTATTATACTCTCTGCCTTAGTGAAGAGAGTATAATACAAATTTGCCGTTCACACCTGAGAAGTTCACAATATCTTATTCTCAGCACACTGACTAGTTACACATCTCTGAATAGATTGTAATCTCTTGTTAAGAGAAGCTTTTTAAATAATGGCTGGAAGATGCACTAATGAAGGGTCAGACTTCAAATTCAATGTTTTCTTTTTATATTTTTATTTTATTAGAAATATTTATTTCATATATTGTATTCTGATTATGGTTTTCCCATCCCCATGTCCTCTGAGATTCTCCTCACCTATCATCTACTTCTTTCTGTCTCTCATTAGAAAACAGTCATGTGGTAGTTTGAAATAAAATAACCTTCATAGGGAGTGGCACTATTAGGATGTGTGGCTTTGTTGAAGTAGGTATGGCTTTGTTGGAGGAATTATGACATTGTGGAGATGGGCTTTGAGGTTCCATATGCTGAAGTCATACCCAGGGTCTCAGACTATTTCCTGTTGCCTGTGAGTCTAGAGGACTGTGTCTGCCTGCATGCCTCTATGTCCCACCATGATGATAATGGACTAACCCTATGAAGTGTAAGTGAGTCACCCAAATTGAATGTTTTCCTTTCTTTTTAAGAGTTGCCATGGTCATAGTGTCTCTTCATATAAGTGGAAACTAAGACAAATCATATTAAAATAATAATAATATAAGATAAAGCTAAACCAAATCAGAATAGACGAAAGCAAACAGAAGAAAAAGAGCTAACCAATAAGCATAAGAAACACATATAGATGCAAAGCCACACATATTCACACAATAAGGATCCCATAAAAAACAAAACCAGAAACCATAATATATACACAAAGAACCAGTAATGCAAATAAATATTTAAAGTAATTAAATTCTAAAATTAAAAATAAAACATAAGCAAACAAGCAAACAAACAGATGAATGCCCTGACTAATGAGACAAAGAACCTCCAAAGATGTCATCGAGTTCATTTTTCTATTGGCCATCTATCTACTGCTGGGCATGGGGCCTGCCCTTTAGAGTAGTTTGTATCCCCAGTGAGACTTTCTTGAAGTTTTTATGAGTCCACATGTGTGTCAGTCCTGTTGTATCTAGAAGTCCTTGATTCCATGGAATCCTTCATCCCCCTGGCTCTTATACATTTTCTGTATCCTCTTCCTGAGTTCTCTGAGTCCTTAGAGAAGTGGTTATATGAAGAAAGAAATCCTATTTAGGGAAAAGTGTTCCAATGTCTCTCACTCTCTGCATATTGTCTGGCTGTGAGTCTCTATATTTATTCCCTACTGCAGGAAGAAACTTTTCTGATGATGGTTGAGCAAGGTATAGCATAATGTCATTAGGTAGCTTTTTATTTCTATATCCCTTTAGTAGAGCAGTAAGTAGTATTTGGTTTTCCTCTCAGTTCCTGGCCTATCTCCTCTCAGGTTCTTGTCCACGTAAGCAGTGTTGGGGATGGGTACAATGTCATGGAATGGGCCTTAAATCTAACCATATAGTGTTTTTTTTTTATTTCCACAAGTTTTATGCCACTTTTGCACTAAGACATCTTGCAGGAAAGACACCAAACCAGGGTGTGGCACTGTGTTGGTGTTTAGCTTTATCCTTTAGTAGTTACCAAACTACCTTCCTGTACCGTAAACACTGGTCCATAAAGATGGGGGCTCTATATAGACACCTGCTCAAGTTTTCTGTGTTCAGTGAGTAGTGTATGTGTATTTTCTCTTAAGCAATAGGGCCTTATTCTCATTCTCTGGAAAACAACCAAAAGCCTTGACAATAACCTAGTCTGTTTGGGGATTCCCAAGGTGCATCACAGGCTCTTTTCAAATAGAATATTCTAAAATTCTCTTGTAACCTCTGATTTCTCATTCCCTACATATATATATGGAAACTTCTTTGTGTTTGTTCCTGGGCTGTGGGAAGGGAAATAAAATATTCTGACATTAAAAAGTTAAAAAGTCTAATGGGAAGCACATAGAATGCCGACTAAACCATTAAAAATGTGTCAGTTGAGCCTTCTTAAAAAGGTATGATAGGATATAAGGCCTTCAGTTCACATGTAGTGAAAAGTATTCAACACCAGAAAGGACTGAGTACTGCTCAATGCAACACTGATATTCCTAGAAAGGTTATGCTTAATGGAGGAAGCTATATAGAAAAGACCATATATATCATTCCATGAAGGTAAAATATCCAGAACAGACAAATTTATTCAGTGAAAAAGTACCAAGCTATGAATGTATTGTATGGGCTAGAGAATTGTAAGGCATGGTGATCTCTGAAAAATACAGCGTTTCTTTGGTGGTTGGTCAAAATTTTACCTAAAGCATACCAGGATGGTTGTAAAACTCAGTGACTATATTAATTGTCACTGCACTGTACACTTTTAATAGATAAAATTTCACAAGATATGAATTGTGTTTCAATAAATGCCATATAATAAAATGAAAAGAAGAAGCAGATGAGATGGGGTTAGAAGAAAAGAAAGCTAGCAGGTGACATGGAAGTGAGGTCAGACAGGTGACTCTGGAGAAGTCTCTTTGTTCTCCCTAGAGAGTGCTTTACAGGTTTTCTGGTTAAAGTATATATTTGCTCCCATGTTCCTGAAGGAGTCCTATAAAGGAATACTAAGATTCTCCCACCATATTGCTGTAAATATTGCCTTACAAAGTAAAGAATAAAGGGAACCAAAGGATATTCACTGGCCCATTTCTCTAAGAAAATGAAAGATGTTAGGACATGGGTACTTAGTGTTACTCTGCTAGATCACAGTCAGTCCCATATTATATAGCAGTATTTTAACTTGCTGTATTTTAAATATTTTTAAATATTAGTGTTTTTAATGTTTCCTCAAGTGTCTTTGCAAAACAGTCAAATTAAGTAAGCAGTGGTTATTAAGGATCATGAAATATTCAAGCTAACCAGACTTAAATTAAAATTCTACGCATCCCAGCCTCATCCCATAGATGTAGCCCATTTTCATCATCACTTTTGGTTCTATACCTTTTGTGTTAAAACACTGTTTTTTAAACTCAAATCCAAATTAAATTTCTAAAGTATTTCCCTATTGACAGTTTCTAATACAATGCAGTCCCAAGGAAAGCTGACCAATGGGTAACAATAAGACTCATGTTTATTCTTGAGTATTCTGAAAACAGGAGGGTCAAACCTTGAATAGTGGTGAGATCTAGTTCAGAAATGTGAAAATCTGACTTCCAACCTCTGAATTTTGCCTGGAATCTGCTGTGAAGCCCATTACCCTTTTTAGTTAAATTTCCTCATCTGTAACATGAGGGCAACACAACTAGATGATTGCTAAAGTATCTTCCTGCTTTAGCCATCCTGTTCTAAAAGATAAGTCTGCATTGTTGACCCAGTGAGCTACCACTGTGAGCTAATGGATATAGCAAAATTGAGCTTTCTAGATCTCATTGAGTCTACATGTGTCCTGGGTTTTATTGCCCCACAAATGGACCTGGGGCCTCTAATGTACAAAATTAGAATTAGGCACATTTGAGATCAGATTTAAGGACAAGGCTGGGAAAGTTTATGCGACAAAGAGAAGACAAGAGAAGAAAATACTTCAACATAAGATGGTAGGAAGTCAAATTCAGGCCTTTCTTGATGATACTTCATGAAAGCTTATGGGACCCCCTAATTTTAGTTTTCCCTTGCATAAATAAATGGACTTAATCTACTACTATATGCCTGAGTGGAACAGGGATGGGTAAGATGACATCAGATAAAAGAAACCTCTGTGTATGGGCACAGCTGACATAAGGATCCCAAAACATACGAGAGGTAGGCAGAGGCTTTTGAGTCTTTAACCAAGGAGTATATTTATCTTTCAGTGGTCAGGGGTTTTATATCATCCTAATATGATAAATGACATTATATCTAGGAGGAAACGTTGAAAAAACATTCTAATAATAAGAGTTGGGGGACAATTAGTTGAATTTTGGGGATGAACCTTTCAAAGGGAAGATGGCTTTTTGTGTTGATAGTCCCGCATCACCCTACCTTTGACTCCTTAATAAACTCAGATTGTCTATCAATATGTTAAGTAACTCATTTCTGGCTTGAGCTTTCTATGTTGGTTCCCCAGTTGCTCCCCCACAGAAAAAAAGTCCAAGCATAAAGATATGATACATCAAATCCTCAGGGGACAAACAGACTTTGTTGCAGTCTCTGCAGGGTTCACAGGTTCAAACGCAACCTGCCTGAATTGTAAGAAATTTAATTGAGTAGATGAAGAGGTCCTCATAATTATAAACTGCAGTAGGTATAAAAAGAGGCTAAATACATAGCTGTGGTTTTAATTAGCTGGTGCTTCAAATTAGTAATGTTGGTCTCAGTCAGAAATCAGTGACGTTATACACTGAAAACCTCATCACCAAGTAGTTCATTCCTCATTAGACTTCACCGTGTGAAGCTTTCAATACAACACCATGCTGAGCTTGAAAGGAAAAAAAGTTGGACCTATTTGGTTGCTGTCCAAGAGCAGTAGAACTCTATGGAGAGTAAATTCTTTCTCACCAGAGATATAAGAATTAACTGTTCTTTGTTAGATGTGTTAAAAAATGCAGCAGGCAAGTTTGCCTGCAACAGATAACACCCGTGTGCACACTCAATCTGCTATTCAAATTTGCATCTGGAATTTGGTAGCTAATGAACTGGTACAAAATCCAGCCAAGAGTCTCCTAACAAATCAAAGCTAGGGCTAAAACCCCTAACGTGCCCTTACTGCTGGCCACTTGAAGGGCTGTCATGCAAGTTAAAGAACATTTCCTTTTCTTCTCTCTTTCTTTTTTTTTCCTTTAGGGTTTTAATTATGTCTTTCCCTCGGAGGAGAAAGAAGGTAGTTTGCAAAGCCAAGAGACCAAAGCACTTCAGTTCTCTTCATGGGAGAATTAAATGTGATCTATGGACTTGTCATTTTGAGCTGTCAGTTGCAAAAAGTGAACAGATAGCTAGGAACTGACATCTTGCTCACAATTACTCAAAAACAGGAGACTTCGGTTCTTGCTTTTGTGTTGAAATCATCTGCTATGTAAAGCAAAGAAATGAATGTCCTCTATTGCAAAAATCCTCCTACTTCTACAATGCCAAATAGTGCTTGAAATTGTTACTGATCCCCACCTCGGGCACCATTTTTCTTACATTTTTGGTAAACTGATGAGCTTGAATTCCATATAGTCTATTTGCAGTATTAAGGTCATGCCATAGTAAAAAGGACTGAAGCTGCTCCTATCTCTGCTTAATTACAAATCAGCCTCCAACATGGATACTGGATATATGTTAACATGTAGTGTTTGTACCTCAGCCTGAAGGGAGGACTGGAACTAAAGAGGACATCTGAGACTAGGTAGGTTAGCTTTCAGAGTCCAGTCATGACAGCAGTCTCGACCACTCAAGACCCTATGTGGAGCCTGGGATTTTGTAGGAATCCTGAGGATTTCTTTTCTTTCTTCACACAGTGATAATATATGCAGGAAATCCTCAGTACTTTAGCTAAATGCTAAATATATATTATGAAAGATGGAGGTGCACTTGAATATCTCAGAAATATTGTCACCATTTGAAAGTGGAAAAATAAAGGTTGTTTATGCCAATGATAGTCTCATCAATCCAAGTGTTGAATTTGACAGTCCCAAGATTCCCACGGAGAAGGGTGGTTGATTAAGTGTAGTAGCATCACATATTTCCTGTTTATTAAACTGTATAGTTGATTCTCTAGACCAGTGGTCAACCTTCCTAATGCTGAGACCCTTTAATAAAATTCTTCATGTTGTGCTGGCCCCAACCATAACATTGTTTTCATTGCTACCTCATAACTGTAATTTTACTACTGTTATGAGTCATAATATCTGATATGCAGGATGGTCTTAGATAAGCCCTGTGAAAGAATAATTTGACACCCACAAAGGGGATAGGAACAAACAGGTTGAAAAGCACTGCTCTAGACCCTCATTTTGTAGATGACAATTATGGTACTTATATTCAAAATCACCAACTTCACTATTATATTACCATACATCTTTCTTTAACTCCCCCTTTTTAATTATGGCAATTTATATGACAACTATCTAAATAAGTTTTAATATGGTATTATTAGTATACAGAAGGAAACACATATATTACATAGGATATAATATATAATATATGTATATTACCTTCTAGCTATATTATGCACATTTATATAATTATATAATTAAATTTTACTTTCAGATTCATCCGCTAATTTTAAAATATTTTATTTATTTATTTATTTTGAAATAGAATCTCACTATATATCTATTTATGGCTGGCCTAGAACTGAGTATGCAGGTCAAACTTGTCTCAAATTCACAGAGATCCTCTTTAACAGTGTTTAATTTCTGTGAAGAGACACCAAGATCAAAGAAACACTTTATTTAATTATTTATTCTGTGTGTCTTTTATATCATGTATCTTGATCCCATTCATTTACCCATCACTTCGCATGGGCTCTCCACCCATGC
>LOJH01063750.1:0-10685 GCA_001685095.1 Ellobius talpinus
TAGATGATAGATAGATAGATAGATAGACAGACAGACAGACAGACAGACAGACATGTGGGCACTGTCTTTGCAAAGTGAGAACCCTGAGAGGGTGAGTGTGTATGCCTGTGTGTATGAGAGAGTGTGTGTTATGTGTATGCATATACACACATGTGTGTGGACACAAAGTGACTTTCTCTATTTCTCTCAACTTTAGCTTCTGAGACAGAGCCTCTTGTTAAACCCAGAGCTCATCAATTAGCTAGGCTCACTGACCACTGCTCCAGGGAACATTGGACAAGGATCCTGACATCTCCAATCCTCCTCCCCATCCCTACTGCCCTCACCAGCTCTCGAGTTACAGATGTACACAGTCATGACTGGCTTTCACAGGAGAGCCATGGGTATGAACTCAGCCTTGTGCTTGCATGGCCAACACCTTATTTATGGAGCCATTCCCCCAGTCACAAATCTGTATTTCTTATGAGACAGAGAGACGGGGGGAAGGAGAAGGGAGGGAGGGAGAGAGGGAGGGAGGGAAGGAGGGGGGAAGGAGAGGGAGATATGTTACCTACCACATGATGTTTGCATGTGGGTGTGACCACAAGAGCATTTGTGTGCACAAACAGATGCCAGAGAGATGTCATTAGGTGGGTATCTTCTGTTACTGGTCTGGTTGTCCTAAGACAGAGCCTTCCACTGACCTGAAAGCTTGCTGTTTCAGCTAGGTTAGCTGCCAGCGAGCTCTCAGGAGTCACCTGTTTCCACTTCTCATAACAAGGTTACGGGCAAGTACAGCCAAGCCCAGCTGTACTGAGAACTCATGGAGGTCCTCAGGTTTACTGGGTACGTGCCCCTACCCAGTGAACCCACTCCATGGGCTCCTCAGTCTGGTTTCAGCCAGTTTTTTGTGCTTCAAAGTGGCCCAAACAAAAATCCATCAAAGTTAAATGTTTGACTCACTGCAGTTCTGGATCTACTTTGGTTTGGTCACCTACTCACACCAGAATTTCATAACTCCTAAGTCATACACAGGTCCCCCAAGGGACTTTCTAGCTAAAACAAGTTATACTTCCTCTCTACGGCAGTACGACAGTCTGTGGGAATATATCTGCGCTCTGAGCTATTGTCACTAACTATTCATGAACATGTACACCCAACTTAAAAAACTACACAAAATTGGTCACCTCGTAGAGGCAGTTTTTTTAATTACTCTCTCCCAGAGTTCTTTAATATTTCTAGAATGCTTTATCCAGAAGGAATCTTATTTTCTGCAAAGATAACATGAATTATAATTTTGTTATGGAGTCTAAGTCCATGACAGAATGCCTGCATCTAGGTAAGTTATAAAGAAAATGAAGCTGTCTCCTCCAGCAGAGAAGGCTCGGAAGTGTAAGGTGGAGTCAGTCACCTGCAGAGCCTTCTTGCTGTGTCATGGCAGAGAGGGCAGAAGGGATCAAGTTCGCCCTTCAGGAACTCATACCAGTACAATGGCATTAATATTGATCCCTTCTTAAACGTGATCACATTTCAGCTGTTGCATTGGGTACATAGCTCCCAAATATCTACATTTGGGGGATGCAAGCAAACCAGAGTGTGCACTACAAGATCTCATATGAAAACATATAAATATCAGATGGCTGGGAATGAAATGTAACATGTTTAAAGACAGAGAGGGACTTTTCTATGAGATTCATCATTGGGATCTACCTGTCCCCATGTTCAGCCCCAATATTCTCTCTATTCTCTCGAGAAAACAGGCCAAGCCAGGAGTCACGGTAAGCCACATTTTGCTCTCAAAACTAGTCTGTTGGGCTAGGGTTAAAGTTCAGCCTTGAGTATTTGCCTTCCTGATAATGCTACCTGTGTTTTATCCCCAGCTCCACCACTACAACAATGATTATGTGTGGTGAGATCAGAGTCTTTTGAATCTTTTATTTTTCAAAACATGCATGTTTACTAACGTGTAAACTATTCCCCTGGCTCTCTCAAGAAAATACAAAGGTTTAAAAGTAACAACCATCCCCTCATCATGAAAGCCTGTTTCTGTGGAGCAAAATCCTGTTCTGTTTGTTTTTTAAGTTGGCCCATGAAGACAAATACTTAGTTTTTGTGTACAGAAAATGTCACTCATGACCATAAATGAATTCCTTTTCTGTAACATCTTTGCAAAATGCATAGCCCCTGATTCACAATGAGAAAAGATTTACTTTATTTTGTATTTATAGAAAGAATATATATATATAATTTTAAATATATGAAATTTATATTTGACAACTATGTAGAAAGTGTTAATTTAACTGTTCATTAATCCTTTCAACATCACATTCTCTTTTAAAATTTAATTTTTGAGTAGAAGGTAGATGTGGGGTAAAATATATGATGATGGAATCTATATCCTCTTTCAAATGAATAAAGAAGCATAAATCTTCAATGGGTGTAGTTTTACTCTCATCTGAATTTCATTCTTGTTCATCGGAATGTGAGAATCACTCATGCTGATGTTGTGATTGTTTTAAATGTTGCTGTGTGATGTTTGAGCTTCACGGGGAAATGCAGAGATACAACAGCCAGCGCTTAGCTATGGATTCTGCCTGGCACTACTGTCTTCTCCAAAGCCACACAGAAGGCCAATCTACACCCCAGCCCCAGAAAGCAAAGCTGGACTCTGGTTTGAATCGGTGACACAGCAAGTCACTAAGGGAGAGGACCTGACTTTATCCTTTCTCCCAAATTCTGCAAACAGATAATTTTCTTAATGGATAACATGAATGGTCCTAAAGTACATTCCTAAAAAATCAGCAAGCAACTGAGAGCTACCACATCTCTGGATAACACTGNNNTGGCCGAGGAGTCTCTATAAAAAGCACAAGCAGCCTCAACTCCTCGGCTGTATGGAAAGCTCATGTGCTTTCCAAGTAGAGACAAGAATTCTGTGTCACAACACAGTGAGTGGTTTACAATTACCCACACCAACCCTTACACAGGCTGAATTCTGTGGGGCCAGTGCGAGCTTTCACTCTTCTTCTGCTTTGAAATCAACATAAAAGCTCCCCAGTGACAGAGGCAACAGCCACCGAAGGTTTTATTCGCAGCTTATGGTCTTATCCTGAGTACAATTACACACATTCGGAATTATGTCTCCTGAAGTAAGAAACTTCATGCTGGAAGAGCCTTCACATGACCCCAAGTCTCAAGCTATAAAAATATCCTCTTGGAAATATTCATACCTATTCATGCACTTGTATAAACATTCATATAAATTTTGTTTTCATTCTTATCATTTTTCCCGGCAAATATGTAAGAAGCACCTCTCAAGTGTCAGGCAACAGGCAAGCACTCCTCATAGAAACAGCGCTGCCTCACAGAGTGTGGTCTAATAGAGAATCCATGAAGAAGACTGACCAAGTGAAGCAGACCACCGAAGCTCAAAGCTGTGACGTCAAAAGAAATATAGAGCTACTTTAAAAAGCAGAAGGGAAAAACCCAGCTTGGGGTGACACTTCTCTGACTCCTGCATAGAGCATGGGTGTCACTCTCTCGAAGGTGAGCTGGGAAAGCCTTTGTAGCAGCACCTGGCCCCAGCCTTGCTGGACAGCACAGTTGTGCTGGTGTATCTTAAGCACATTTCCTCATCTGCACCTTTAAAACTTTGTCAAGCTGATTGCCACGCTTGAAGGTCAATGGGATGTGATATTTGAAGAATGTAAAATAAAAAGATAAAAAAATAAACATACACAGTGATGTAAGCCTTTTACACTTCAAGAGATTTCAGCTGTCCCATGTGCCTCGCTTACTCCTCAAACTACAGTTGATCAGTGCACACTATAAAACACAGACCCACGTGACAAACAAGAGAGGCGCTGCTACCTCTGCTGCCAAAGACACCAGACTGTGGTAAGGCCAGTACTGAATCCACAGTGCTTGACATGTGAAATCACAAAGTCGACTACCCCACGGAAGCCTTTCTTCCTCGGAGTCCTGTGTGCTCGCCTCCTGAACTCTGTGCACATTTAATGGAAGGAAGTGCCCTCTCTTTTAATGTCTGGGAGACAGACATTATTCATTGAAACAATCACAAGATTTGACAAGAAGAGCAAACAGCAGCAGCCACTTTTCCAACTGTATTCACTTCCGGTCATCGACGGAAACACAAGCGGAGGGTTTGTTCTTGGAGGCTGAAGGCAGAAGCTAGCCATAAGTGTCGACAAACTGAATTTCAGGGAATTTCACATGGAATTGTTGTTTAAGCAGGCATTGATTAAGACTAAATATTTACATATTTACATGCAAGGTACCATAAGCTCCCTGAGCAGGCTCACGAAGGAAGCCATTCACATCAAGAAAATGAGGGTAAGATCCATTTTTTAAAGAAATGATCTAACAATACAAGCTTTACAACCTCCCTAGGGGGAAAGACAAAAAGCATTTGCCTAGGGCTCCCTCCATCATCCATTCTAATATTAAACACAAGCCTCTCTACATCAAGTGTGTTATGTAAGGGACTGCTGTAATCTATTTCCTAAGTTCATTTGTGCTTTCTTATAAGTGCCTGGCATTGATGTTCGCTCATGACTTAGGCATGAAGCGGACCGGCAGTGAAAGCCAATGTCCTCAATGAACATCCATAGTTCTCTGTCTGGCAGCCTGGCCTCAAACTCCGATACACTCTGTGGACCTTCCTGAGAGGCCTTTCCTAGTAAGCAGTTTTCCAAGCCCCAACTAGGTCAGCAAAACACACTTTCCCTGGCTGAGTCATCCCCCAGCTTTCCTCTGCACTGACCGCCCTGGTCCATTCCCTACTTTTGAACTGCTAGAAGCAATTCTTACACAGTCCTGAGTGTGGCTCATCCCTGTAGTGGAGGAACAGGGGACAGACGCCTTTCTGATACGGACTCCACAGTCTTGACTGAAGTTTTCTTTGCAGAGCCCCCCACGATAGAGTGTTGGTATCCATCTGTGCACTTAAGGTATGGGGATCAGTGAGTCACCTGAGACCAGAGTTCACAGATTTGGAAGTGGGACCATAGCTGTCAGGCCTAGATTCTTTCTAAGTACCCTAAAGGATTCTGGGCTTTAGCCTCCTGCTTGCAAACCAGCAGAGCGCAGATTTGGAGTAAGTGCCGAATCAGCAATCAACAGCAGGGCAACTCTGCAGTAAGAGAGCAGGTGTCAGATAATTCCCCAAACCCTTGATCCTAGCTTACTCTAGCCAGAATATCTCTGCCTTTCTTCTCTCATCTTGGGAAAAAAAAGCCAAGAAAAATGAACTAAATATTGGTTATGTGTGTATGTGCTTATTAGCATAAGCATATGTGAATATACTATGTGAACACTTGTATATGAACATGTGTGAGTGTGTGAACATTGCATGTGAAAGTTAGTTTGTGCCCCTGTGTTGTTTTCCATAAATACCTTCAGGTAACACTTTGCACCTGCTCCGTACATGACTCAGAATGGGTCTATTTAGTGCTTAAAAGGCTCCAAAAGACTTCCTGAAATGTACTCAGACTGTGTTCTTCTGTACTGTACTGTGTTTATACCTGGATGTATACAAGTGGATTTAGGAGGAAAAATGCAGCCCATGGCCTATTAACAGCGGATAGCTAGAACTGTGACAATAAGCACTTTGCGTACTAGTCCTTTTTGTCAACTTGACAAAAGCTAGGGTCAATTGGGAAGAATGAATCTTAATCAAGAAAATGTCCCCATGGTATTGGCCTACATGCAAGCCTGTGGCGCATTTCCTTGATTAATGGTTGATAAGGGAGGATCCAACTCACTGTGGGGTTGGGGTGTGGGCGCCCTTGGGTTGCTGGGTTCAGTTCAATGGGAAAAGGGCTGAGTAAGCTGTAGAGAACATGCCAGTAAGCAGCAGCCCTCGGTGGCTTCTGCATCGACTCCTGCCTCCAGGTTCCTGCCTTGAGTTTCTGAGTTCACTTGCTGCAGGAATAGCATGTGACCTAGGACATGTAAGTTGGAATAAACCCTTTCCTCCTTAAGTTAATTTTGGCGACTGTGTTTATCACAGCAATGGAGCCCCAACTAAGGCTGCACCTGTGGATGCTTCGTAACTGCAATGAGGACAAGACACAGGGGTGAGGGTTCATATGTGCATGAAACCAGGAAAAAATGATCTTGCAGCTATATTTCCTTAGGATTGAATTAATGTTGATGGAATAATCAAATTGTAGACATAGTACTAGAAGTGCTAGACTTCAGGTCTTACCTTATGCCCCCAATACTTTCCTTTACAATACTTGAAAAAGGAAGATGTGCAGTTTACGCTAACGAACAAACAAATCAATACCTGTTTTAATAAACCAAAGTCTCATTTAAATATCTTCCAGCATTTTTTATTTTTCAGCATTTCCTATCTTCGTTCATCTGTCCTTCTATCTATTCAATATGATTCATACACAAAACTACTGCTAAGCACCAAAAACGCAACATAAACATAATAATTTTAGGTAGATAATATCCTCACACATAGAAATCTCTCAGAAATCCATATACTAAATCTCAGTAATTACATCCACACACATAATTTCCAGGATATTTGAAATTTTAAAGCAGGCAATAAGAGAAAGGAGACAAGTTATATCAAAGAAAATGATGTTGACTGATCACTATCAGGGAAGCCAAATAAAAAAGATGAGGGAAAGAAAAGCTGGAAGACAAAAAAAAGTAGAATTTCTCCAGTATCCATATATCAGGCTATAACAGAAACCAATTCTGTGTATGAAAGAAAGTACCCAAATCTATTCCTAAGTACTTGCACAAAACTCCAAAAAAGTGGTCAGTTAGCACACCTATGCACATAATTTGCATATTTGTTTATCTGAAACCAGGTGCTCCTTGGAGCATCATCTACACATCTTCCAGCAGGTACAGACAGTGTGTTACAGTTGCTTAAGGAGACAGGCACAGCATTGCCACTGCGCAGAGATGGCCTCCAACACTCCTAAACCCAAAAGCAAGCACATTTTCATCTCTCCCACCTAGCTACATATGTGTTTCTAAACAACTCACTCAAAGTATGTGTGACGGTTTCTAATTCACTAGATGTATGTTCTTAGAACTATGTCTATGGAGCTGCCAGCCATGGCAGCTCGCTGCTATAGTGCACGCCAATCAGGCACGCAGTCCTAAGCCTGCTTCTGAGCACTGTAAACAAATGTTTGTGTATGTGTCTATGTGTGTGTACATGTGACTGTGTGCACGTGTGTCTATGTATATTTGTAGGTATATATGTTTATGTGTGTGTTTATATGTACGTGTGTCTGTAACATATGTGTGTACACATGTATGTATATGGGTAGAAACTTCAGGAAAATTTACAACAAACACATGACTTTTTATAACTGTTATCACTAATATTTTTAATTCTGCCATCCTTACTCCTTACCATTTTGCGCTGTCTGAATTTAAACTATTAATTAATCAAAATATCCTCTTTACAGCACATCTCAAATCTTGCCAATTTACAAACTTCCACGGATTACCTTGTGGAATCTCTGGTATCATGGAGGAGGGCCTAGGAGACTTGTATGTCTTCTGCATTGAATTTCACGTCTCTGGTGAGACGCTCAACTCTGATCCTGCTCGCGCGACCTTTTTTACCTTTGCCGACCCGGTCTTTTACTGCTGATAGCAGCCAGAATCCATGCCCACGTCCAGTTTTATTCTACATTCTTTCATGACGCCTTCCTCCTCAAAAATATCCCTCTTTGGATACTTTTCCATCCTCTCTCTGCTCCTTCTCCTTATTCTGCAGGCTGGTCATCTACTCTAGTGGGACTTACCGTATCACAGATTTTTGTGAGAACCATTGCTACTTCCAGTAGCTACAAAGCTACAACCCTCTTAAAGCTAGACTAATTATTGTTTGTCAATTATTTCTTTATTCGTAATTTACAGTACTTGGTTTTGTGCAGTGACCAAGCAAGCTCTTAATTGAATGAATGACTTAAAAAAATGACTGTGTGGTGTCTCAAGCCTTAAATCCACATATTCTCTGTTGTCCCCTGCCAAGGGTGACTCCTAAAATAATAACCATTGTTACATATGAGGTTCTTTTAATAATAGGCATGTGTCAAAATTCCTATGTACATGTGTGTTCTGCAGTACAATGTTGGCTAATCTGCTTCTTTGAGGAAGAAGACACTTCACCCTGCTGTCAATCATGTCTGTCCAAAGGCTTTGGTCCCCAAAATAAAGTTAGGTCTCCAAAGTCAAAAAAGTATGTCCGTGAGAATGCAAACTGAGGAGGCATGAAAGAACATATACCAAGGCTATTCTGTGTACAGTTTGAAACAGTGATATTCTGTGGTCTGTACTTTTGACCTAACTGTCAATAAGTCTTGGGAAATGCAGGACACCTCCACTCAAAGACTAAGACAAGTAAGTGACATCGTGAGGTGTATCAACTGTGCACATAACATCACAAGAGCTGGATAACAAAGTCATAAACTGTGCAGGGTCTGCACTACCACTGTCTCCTCATTCTTCTGACTGTGTTATGCTGTGTAGACTTCTGAAAGCACCATTCAACACAGTCTGCTCCCATCTAACATCCAATACAATGACGTTTGACATAGTGACACACTAAACGTTCATGCTAGCTTTCTCAAGATCTTGAAATTACCAACTGAAAATTTTCAGACAGCAGATTTTGAATATAGAAACTTGATACCATAAGGTGGTAAAAACATTGCTTCGGGACAAGGAATATTGTAAAGATAGAAATAAGTGCATAACGTTTATTTTCCAGTGTGCACTAAAGTCATGTCCTTCCTGTATTTCATCTTGCACTACCTGAACACAAAGATGTCCTGAGTGCTATACTTCGGAGGAAATGAATGGAAAAAACAAACAGAAACACTGTTACTTCTCTTTCTTTTTTATGGCACTGGAGACCAGTGCTGTTGATCAGAGTATGGACTTGTGAATGTTAGTTAAGCAGGTGTGCCCTGTGCTCCTGAATTACAAGTGCCTCATGCCATTACTTTAATTTTTTAATTATAAAAATAAATTTAGTATGTTATTTTTCCTCTAATCCCCCAATTAACGTATATTTCAACATATATCTTATGCAAGATTGCAGGAAATTGCTCCTATAGTTTGCTACAACTTTTCTTCAAAGACTAGCCACAAGACACCTGTTTCAAAATAATTTGAAGCACAGTTCTTACGAGTTAATATCCAGAACTCCTTGGAGCGAGGCACTAGCTTGTATGAATTAAAAGCAAGTTTGCCCATGTGATTCCAATGTACAACACGTTAATAAGGAAAACATATCCACTCATAGTTTCAACATGGTAAGTTCAGAAGAAAAGTTGCCAAATAATAGCTTCCAAAAAATATTGTGTTCAAACACCCATTCTTAGGATTTCTACAGGGCCACTAGACAGACAAATCAACAAACGTTTCCTCAGTTCACGATATCACTTAGCTTCTTATTTCCTGGTTCATTAATGTAGGGGGGGCACCGTCTCCGCACCTGGGGATACTGACCTCCTCTTCCCACAGTTCAGAATATTGGGCATTAAGCCTGACACTGGAATGCCAAACCTTCCAGAGTCCTGGCAAGGAGGCCTCCCCAAGAGCACAGGGCAGGGCTCCGTCAGCACCTAGGACAGCGCCCGGCGGAGGAAACCGGGCCTCAAGCAGCAGAGACCTGGGACACCCACCCAAGAAGCCCGCTAGACACAGACTACAGACACTTGCTCTTCTCTCCCGCAGTCAGCAGATCTTTCCAAATGACAACAAAGGAAATCCTAAGTACCTTTCACCTAGGGATGCAAGCCGCCCCCACACCCAGTCTCCCTTCACAGTCTTCAGCGCCTGTTGCTAAGTGAGGGGAGAAGGCGCTCGGGAAGCCTCGCTACCAGGTGACAGCCTTCCTGAGATGCTGTCTGCCTCGGGCGGCGCTGAGGACGGGAACTCTGGGCCATCCTAGGACCCCGAGACAGGCCCGGCGCCCACGAGAGTGCAGGGAGCGGGGCGGGCAAGAGCCCGGCGCCAGAGCGCGCAGCTTCCCCTGCGGACCAGGAAGCCCAGGCCGGCTGAGGCCTCCAGCTCAGCACGGGAGACATAGAAGGGCCCAAGCGGCTGGGTAGGGCCAGGGACAGCTTGGGGAAGCGCAGGCACTCACCATGTTGACTTCAGAAACCATGTCGATGCTGGCGATGTCGATGTTCATCCCCACGCAGACAGGGGGACCTGCGGGAAGTGCAGCACACGGTGATCAGCCAGGCTTCAGCAGGGGGTACGGCTGGCTCTGAGGATGGGGGGGCTCGCAAAGGACCACCCACCCCACCCCGCTGCAGCTCCGTGGAGGCCGCCCCTGCCTCCTTCTCCACCCAGGCCGCCAACACGGAGGATCGCGCTTCCCGCAGCGGCCGCGCGCATCCCACTTACCCCCGAAGTCGGGTCTCAGACGAATGTCGTAGCCTTTCAACAGCTTGTCGACGGTCTCCTTCACAAAGGACATGTTCCCGGGGTCGTTGACGCTGAAAGAGGGGCACGGGGCACAGAGAACAGGGTCAAGCAGCGGCTCTCCCGCCAGCGCCCGGTGCGCACACAGCGCGCCAGCCCGCACCCGGCCCGCTTCCCGTCAACCCATCAGCGACCCTACCTCTGGGCACAGCAAACCACCGCCACCAGCACCGGGGCCGAGAAAATGCCGAAAAGCCTTCCTCCCG
>LOJH01063753.1:0-10684 GCA_001685095.1 Ellobius talpinus
GAGGGGAGGAGGTGGAAATTTTTAATAATAATAAAGAAAATGAAAAAAAACTAAATCCCAAAAACATGTGCTGAATACACACTAAAAAGAAAACCATAGCAATAAATTCCAAAGTGAAGTGTGCAGTCATGTAGTCAGTAAGGATGACTCATTTCATACACTTCACATAGTTCATTTCTCAGTGAACCAAAGAGCCCACTATGGACTATAAAACAGCTAAGTGATTTTTGTCAGCTGAGATGAATTAAAATAAATACAGTAGTTCTTCAATTTATTCAGTAGCAAATATTTCAAAGTACTTAATCTAATTAAAAAAAATTATGAGTGTATGTTTGTTACATGTATGTATCATGTTCACATCTATGGTGCTGTATGTATGAAGACGTGTGTGTCCATATATATAGAAAGGCCTGGAATTGAAAAAAAAAAGACTTACTGGAGCACCGAGAGAATGACACATACAGATATCAGGTTCTACATTTGTGACAGAGAACCAGCAATTCTTATTCTCTGTAGATTTCAAGAGAGCCCAGTAAGGTTCTGTGTGCTAAGCTCAGGAGAAGGATATGATGAGGTCAATCTGTGTCTATACCAAAGAACTTCATTAATATCAAGATAGCAGTCCTGCAATTTTCTTTACATGGTATAAGTATAATCAATGCCATGGCTCTGTCCATTATCTGTTTCTTTCTAACCTTATGAATGATATTATCAAAGTGAAAAATCAGCTTTAAGTGGACATTTTGAGGCAGTGAAGACAGTCATTACTGCCTTTTTTGTGAAATAATAAACACTGTTAGTGGATAGCACCTTTTCTTAAAGTCAAGAACACTTAAATGTTGAGCAGTGTACATTGCAGTTAATGTACTTTCAGAATGATATGACTTCAGGCCACAGCTGATTTTTCATTTTTCTCAAATCAAGGTAATTTTAAAAATCTCTACGTTATTTTTTATATACACAATGAAATGGCAGGTATGAAATTGAATTGGAAAAGTAATTCAGAGATAGAGAAGACTGGGCTTTAGGATATATAGAAAGCATCAACTAATATCAAAAGCCATTAGAAACCGAAAGCTAAAATTCTTTTCATTCTGATGATGCTATAGAAAGCGTCAAGATCTTTACACGTCCATCCTCATCTTTGACCATCCTAGAGAAGGCAATTATCATAGTCCTGTCTTTCTGAGTTAACTCTCAGCTAAAACCCTTGAATTAATCACAGATTTCAGCAGTATACACTATTGCCATCATTCCATGACTCTTTCAATACTGTATTTGTGTTTTCATGCATTGGATTATTTTCTTTTCTTTACATTTTCACGGTTTTGTGCAAATCATTCTATTTATCCATTCTCTTTAAAATGTATCATTATTCTTCATGCATATTTTTAAATTGTCTGTGTGGTATTTTTATATTGAATTATCATTCTATTATAATTTTAGATTAATTGGTCTTATTATGTATATGTCTTATGTAATATTTCATGTCAATCATCTGCGACTTCCT
This sequence comes from Ellobius talpinus, assembly GCA_001685095.1. Taxonomy (NCBI): domain Eukaryota; kingdom Metazoa; phylum Chordata; class Mammalia; order Rodentia; family Cricetidae; genus Ellobius; species Ellobius talpinus. Next base: position 1,511 of record LOJH01063753.1, read on the forward strand.
TTTTGTCCACTCCTTCAGAATAAATATTCAGGTCTCATCATTCACAGCCATCCAAACTAGCATATACTGACTTCCAAATATACTCTTTAATAGTCATGTTGATCGTTTGTTTTGAGTTATATACCCAAGAATTTATGAATAAATGACATTTTCTTAGCAGTTATATTAATTTTCAAGTTTGTTTCATAATTCCAAATGATACAATGAAGCCTATTGTTTTCATATCCTTCCCACACAGTATCTTATTTTAGTCTTGATTTGACATTTTACATTTGTAATTTGAATTATTCTGAGTTTTATGAAACAAATAATATTTTTCATGTTTTTCAAAAATCCTGTTACTGATATACTGAATGCTACTGTTAATATATTTGAATTTCTCTGACACTAGTAGACTAACATACACAAGAGAAAGGGAGTTAGATAAATAAGTAGATAGGCGGTTGATGGAAAGATAGATTGAGATAAAGATAAGCAGAGATAGAGAGAAGGCTGATGATGTAATTGTTATTTGTATTTGGCAACACTGGGCATGGTGTCATACTTTAATCATTCAGAAGGTAGAGGTAGGAGAATAGTGAACTTGAGGCCAGTCTGGGATATTTAATAAGTTCCAAACCATTATCACCTACCGATACAGTCTCCACCAAAAGAAACCAAGCATTTTCATCATCATCATCATTATCATCATTATCACCATAAAAAATACACAGAGACTCTATATCTGCCAAACACTTAACACTATATTTTGCTTGTCATTTTTGGTAATTCAATTCAAGTATCTTGAATTCTACCGAAGACAGATGTAGCTTGTTTGAGAAATACAAAAGTTTCATGCAAACATCATTGTAACATCTGTAACACACAAGTTAATGCTGTATAGGTGAGGTAACGGCCATTGCTACCCTTCACTACTATTGAGCAGATCATTGTACCTATTGCTGGTAAGAAAGTAAAAACTATACATACACACACACATATATATATATATATATATATATATAGTTTACTCTGAACAGGGAGAGAGGTCACCCAGTTGCTAACTCCACTGCCAAATACTTCTTCCTCTTCCCCTTTCTTAGAGATAACCAGGAAACTTCACTGGGACACCGTTATCTGGGTAAATGTTTTAAATGCTTGAAAACTTTGTGATGAATGTTGACATGCAGTAGAGAATAATAATTTACTTCAGCTTTAAGTATCCTCCAGTATATTTTAAAGCCCAAAGCATCAAGTTAAATAAGGAATTTAAGGAGGCAGTTCTGTTCATTTACCTGAAACTGTGCAACTTCCTAGTAAACAAACTCTTCATTTTATACTAACAGGATGGATCGAATGTGCAGTGGTTTAGCAGAGTGGTGTCTGTGCAAACTGCTCTTTGTTATTGTCAGTGATCAAAACCAGGTATTTTATTACATCAAGAAGGTTCACCAGGTTCAATGCTTTCCGTATGGATACCACCTTCCGCTACTGTTGTCACAGGGAGTCCTATATGCCAGCACTAAGGATACATTTGTGCTTACTGTGCCAAAGCTAACGCAGCCTCCTGTGTGTGCGGTTTTTCTCACTTTCTCTACTCAAGATGTTCGTCTACATTGTTTTTACCTGTTCCCTCTACATACAACTGTCTTATAAATGTTCTCAAAATATGTACTCCAAAGCTGTGCCTTGGCTCATAACCCAAAACAGGCACTTGAATCAACCTTAGCTAAATTAAACGAACCACTTCACGTCTGGATATTATGTTCGTCGACGACTTTCAGATATTTTATTAAAATGTGTTACTTTTAAAGAGTCTTTCATATTCCATCATTACACAAAATTCAACCTTCACACAGAAATATATATATTAGTATTTGCATCATTGTATAAATGCCCTAGAATGAATTTCCCCTAGTTAGAATGTCTCCCCTACTCTAATAATTTTAATATTTATAATAATGTAAACATCTGTGACTCATCAAAGCACAGCAGTGTTGATTCTTATTTATTCCTAAGCTTAAGTAACAGACTATGTATGGCAAAGGACATAAATATTCCACCCTCACCAATGATTGCATCATGACAAAATAAGCCAGTAGATGGCAGTAGCGATTAGCAAGCCCTAAAGTTGAACTTCCCCTAGGTCATTGCACAATAATTACATTATCCTAAAAATTCCTCAATAATAGGAGATGACAAAGAATTTGCTTAACTACAATAAATCTTCATTTATTGGAAGATTAAACTGATTAGATAAACCTGATTGCAACAAGCTCATAATAATATTTAGATGATTTTTCACACATTGGATTGAAATTTATTCTTTTACTGTATTGCTACCTTTGCCTCTATTTTTACAGTTCAAGTAACACATTCAAACTTTCTACAAAAAACTCCACATAAAACAGTAAATTAACAAATGTACTCAAATTTAGAAAAAATTAGAGCCATTCTATTCTATATAACTATTTAATGTTGCACACAACTGAACTGTGCTCTTGAAAGCTCCTAACAGAGTTTGCATTCTACAAAGATGTTGCAGAGGTTCTGTTTGTTCATTTATTTATTTTGGTTATTTGCTCAGGCAATAATAATAAGAATCCCCTGGTAGATCTTATATCTTAACCTTAGCATGTAACAGCAGTGCAGTTCATGTTATAATATTTCTCTTTCGATTAGGCAGCATGTGCAGTTAAATATAATTCCCAGAGATTAAATATTAAAGATTATGAAGATTGTAATAAGCATTATAAAGGACCATAAACCTATTTTATAAGGTTTTGACCTCCAAATCCCTGTTATTTCTATTTGATTATTAAAAAATATAGTTATACAAATATAGTAGTAAAATAGAAATAAGTGATTTTGATAAGAATTGGAATTGAATAGAAAGGAGTTTATTAGAAGGGAATCAAGCTTTGGGGTGATGACTGTGGTCATGTTTCACTGGCTTTGTTTCTTAATCTCCCTAAGAAAACTGACTATATAGTAAATAATTGTTCCCACATTTCATAGTTTCCCCTTTTTAATGAAGTGTAAACACTTGAAACATTGCGTGAAAGGGTGTCATGGAGTAGACACCAGTGATGCAGTATATAGCTATAAAAACATAGCTGTGAAAGCACAGTGTGTTGCATAGCTCAAGCAATTCTGGGGAGTCTGCTGCTTAATGAGAATAAATTGAATTGAGCAAATCTCCAAGTGTATTCACTGGAGTAAACGAAGGCTCTAAATTCTGTGGAAAGTTGCTGGAGTGTGTCACACCAGCATCCAAAGAAAACAGGTGGTGATTTCAGATTTCCCAGGTGAGGATTACAATCAGCTTGCAATTTTGGGTCTCTCCAGTGTGAAAGCAAATATGGATTGTTCTTTATAGTCACGCTCTGCTGGTGTTCTGTTTGCTGCAGACACTGCCTTTTCAAGCGATGTCTCCTTTACAGGCAGATAAATTCATCCCTTTTCCAAGGACATTTGTAATTGTCACAGCCTTTGCTATTTTCTTTAAGTGGGGTGAATCATCTGTTTAACTAAATAGTTAGAAAACACTCTTGCATTTCTTCCCTCTTCAACTGGCTGTAGCTCTCTGTCATGCTTTATGAAATGCCCCCTGCTAATCAAAGCCAACACTGCATAATGGACTTTTGTGGAAGCTGAAATGTATCTATTCCAAGTACAAAGCCTGCTAGCAGCCCGTGATTTAATCTTTGCTATTTGTTTTCCTTTATCAAGTGATTGGCAGGAAGAGGCAGGCACAATCCATTTTTTTCTGATTAATACAGTGCCATGCACTTTGATTTCCTCCTCGCGAAGGTTACAAAGACTCAATAATCCCACCAGAAATAAAGAAGGAGAAAAATGAGCTTTGTTTTGTGAAGACATTTGAGTCTGTGAGCTGCGGAGGAAGAAACGTTGAGTTTGGAGTCAGAGTCTAGGAGCAAGCTGCAACCCTCCAGCTGATTTGCCTGAGGCAGGTGTTTTCCTACCAGAAATCACTCTAGGAGCCACATCCCCTTGCCACCCATCTTACCAGGGTAATATTTTTGAACCAGCTTTTCTGTTGTAGTTGGCAGCATTTTCTGTTTGTCTTGGCAGTGAGGTAATATGTACCTTAAAATGAATGTCATCGTCAGTGTGAAATTTAATGAAGTTCTTAAGATTTTTCCATTTCATCATAGGAAAATGAATGTCTCAGTTCTAAATTTATGAGTTGTGGTAGGCACAGCTGCCGTATTTTATACATAAGAGAAGTTCATTAATTATTGGTCAAGCCCTTCTATCTGTTTTTAATTTCAGTAAGCACTGTCAAACTTACCCAAAAATAAATCAGCATAAGAAGGAATTTTTCTCTTTTCACAAATGAAAACAAGCTTTCATGGATTTACTCTGAGTCAATGTCAAAACTACATGCTTTTTCTCTTTAAGTGTTTCCAATAAAGGATGGCATTAATTGTGCTTAATCAATTGAAAGAGAAAAGACATGTTGTTTGTTTGATAGGATGACTGTGGGTAGATACAATTAAAACACATTGTGCAGAATTCTCAAAGAATTAATAAAAATGAAAAAAAACTTCTGAGAGTAGATATGAGAATATTTAGAGGAAGGCTATTTCTTTAACACACTACTTTACTCATAATGTTCAAGTAACGTTACTGATTTGAGTGTTTCCATAGAAACTATTCCAATCAGCCAGTTATCATTTGATACATTTTGGCATATATAGCACCGTAGGAAATTAAATAGTTGCTGTATCGCCCCAGTGCACTTGCACAGTAAACAAAAGAAAGTTCTTTGAATCCTGCTCATTATTCTGTCATTGAATCGATACTGACCATTATGGGTAAGCAATTTAACATTCTATACGGACCATGGTAGAATTAAAGTAAGAGGTGATGTATTTAATGTAAGTTTGATATGAGAGTAAAGAGCTAAAAGGTGATTTCACAATCCAGCAAGACTTCACATTACCCACGTATTAGTCTTACTGAAGATCAGGGGTTGGATGAGTCTGCTGAAGGGCACATGTTGCTCTGAGGTTGACAGAGGAAGCCTGGGTTCTTCTTACTGTGGTGTACTTGCAATTTGAACTTTCAGAGTTTTTTCAGCCTTTGCTCATGTTTCACTTATGCCCATCTCTCCAAAACAATTAACCCTTTTGATGAGGTGAGTGAATGAGGGTGATGCGCGTTACGTGTGAATAAAATCAGCAGCAATGCAACAGGGGATTGCTGTACCTTATACATTTTAAATACAATGACTGCATACAGTGACAAAGAAAACGTTAGACTAAAAACCTTATTTTAATATGTAGAAATAGGTTGTATAAATAATTTTAATTATGCTGTCAATTAATGCCCTACAATTGTAGTGATAATTAGGCAATTAGCAATTGCTTCCTGGTCAAACATATACAGTTATTAAGACTATTTTTCTCAATAGTTTGTCAGTTGAATATTATTGTTAATTCATGGTAATTTTCAATACAAATACAAGCTCACTTACAATTTTCTACCAATTTTAATTATCTGGCACTTTCCATTTATGAAACACCTTTTTCTGATGTGTTTTTGAGTGACAGTCCTGTTTTGTAGCCATAGATGAACTGCTCTTCTTCCTTAGCTCCTGAGGACTCACGGGTGGGTACCACAAGCTCCTTTCTGATTCCTATGTTTCTTTCCCCTATTGATCTGACTTGTTTTGTCTTTCCATAGATTAATTAAAAAGAATGATAAAGACAAAAAGCAAATATGTAGAAAAACCTACAGAGACGTATTTAAACTCTAAGATACACACTCAGGTGTGTGTGTATATGTGTGTGTACATGTGTGTGTATGTGTGTGTATGTGTGTGTGTGTATGTGTGCACATACATTCATGTCATTTGTACACTAGAAAAAAACAGTTTTTGATGAAAAGAATATGACTTTTACATTTCTATCTTGTTAGTAGAAAGGGTTTCATTCAGGTAAAAAGAATTAAGTACAATTTGTTCACAATCCTAATGCAGATTGTGGCTGGCAAGATGCAAAAAAAATGAATAGTGCATCTTTGGCTGATTACTTACTACCCATACAAGGTGAGAAAATTACAAGGAAATAGCTATGTTTGTCCCAAAGATTCAATCATTGAACAGAGAGTACAGGACTCTCAGAATGATCTAATAATCACAGGTAGTTTCATCTCGGTCCTAAAATAGTGACTTATTAGTTCTAATAATGCCTGAAATCTATCATAAAGTTACCAGCTTCTTGTCAAAAATAGTTTATTAATGTATCTAGGACATGATGTTGGGGTTTCATTGATAGATGCGTACAATAGAAAACCCTCTTACGAATGCACAAGTTTGCTCATGGTACTGCTTTAGATAAATAGACTAAATATGGAAAAATTTGGCTATCATAGAATGAATAAAAATGCAAGGCATCCATCTATCTGTACACACACACACACACACACACAGACACACATGTTCATCTAAAAATTTCATGGCATCTATAATTGTTCTTTCTCAGTAAAGGCAGATGACGAGACTTAATCAATAAGTATTGATGACATTGCTTTGGAGAGGCTTTCTTGAGTCTGTACTACACTAGGGACTTACCATTCAGTAAGTGTGATCAGGAAATCTGAAGGCCCACGACAGCCCTCCCAAGTAGGGGACAGTCTTGAACAGCTAAACATTAAACACTCAAAAATGTTAGCAGGGTGTAAGAGAGTACAAAAGATCCCATCACATTGCTCAACTTATGGAGGGAGAAAGGCAGAACCGTTCTTTGTGTTCCATGACCCACGATCATTTTTAACAACCCATTTGGCCCCCTAATCTCATGGTATTGTTGCTATTATTGTACACCTCTTCATCATTGGCAGTCTTGGTAAGACTAGCTCAGGATGCTCAGCCTTGCTCGAGGCTGTGCTCTAGCATGTTGTGACTGTTTTTTTTTTACGTGTTCTGGACCAGCCCTACAGTTCTTTCCTCTTCGCTAGAACAAAGGATACTGAAGGTCTCTGGGCTGGGTGAACAGGGTTTTGATTATTTTTATCACCAGTATTCTTTGTCAAAAAGAAGGGTCAAACACTGTATTCTTTGGGAAGATAACAGCCCATCCTAGGTCAAGTTTAATCTGCTTTTACGTGTATTAACTTTGACAGTTTTTTTTTGTTTTGTTTTGTGAGCCGTTGCTCATGCTATAAAGCCATCTAGAAGCTTACTAGCATAGCACTTGCATTTCTGTCATTTTTTTTCCGTAAGAAATCCTACGTGACATTGTCTTGTCTCATTTGCCTTTGAGTGGCCTAGAAGGACCCCTTTGTCTACTTACCCCTTTCTCTCATCTCCTCCCAAGTGCTTTACTAACTCATGAACTAACTTTATGTGCTTGTCTACATCATTCCACCCTGCCAAAGCCATTCCTACATCAGAAAGAAAATAATATGACTCAACAAAGTAACTAAAACCCACTAACACTGCGTTAATCCCCTCTAAATCAGCATTTTAATTCTCCTATGAGCACAGTCCTTTCTACCCCAGTAAAGTGGGCAATTAATACTTCCTCAGGAATGTGTGACCTTCTATTGTTTTCTGATCACTGGCAACCATGGAAGCCTCAGCCTATAATAACCAAGTGTTCCCCATGACCCCTTTGATCTAGTCCACCAGGAATTGATTTTCCTCACATTGCCTCAGGCTATGAAGCTCTTATGTCATGGAAGGATAAGTAGGATATTGACAGGGCTTTGGATTTCATATCATTCAAACTGGTCCCATTTATCCCTATATTTCACAATTTCTTAAGTCTGTATTCTGACAGGCTCATCCATGGCTTATTGAAAAATCTTTCCCAATTCAAGCAGTCCATGTGGTGAATATTCCCTGACTCAGTTGCTTGGGTAGGGCCAATAGTGAGTACTCCATCTTCATGTTGCTTTGTAGGTTTCCTTTGCTTTCTACTAAGGTTCAGACCTGATAGGTGTCTTCTATTACCTTTACTTTGTGTTCTCTTTTCAAATCATTAGATTCTTCCCACATGCTCCAAGTTTTGAGATCCTACCAAGTACACTTTAACACAGAAATCATTTACAGTCTCTTTCTCTTTTGCACCCTAGTAGTAAAAATTGTCAGGCTGGCACCTTTGACCTGTACTCTCCTTTATCCATTTTACCTGAAAATAAAGGATTGTAATTGTCCCTAGGCACATTTCTCTTTCCCATTGTAATTCTGGCTTTACACAAGCAAGTTCCCAAATTAGCAGCCATCTCAGACTCAGTAATTACACAAAACAGCAGCACAGAACTTCTGAGGTGGCCAGCTTATACTCCTGCCCACAAGTACTGCCATCAGGCATTGCCCAATTTGCTCGATTCTTTCAACTATTCTTAAGGTCTCTGAATTTAAGTAGTGGATACTACTCATCAAGCAGTCATGGTACTACTTATTCTCATAGTGAAAACATTTATTAATATTTAAAGGAAAGCTAGGGTTAAAATGACCATGTCTGGACCACTGAGGAAGATAAATTAGAGGGATTGCAGCTAGCTACAAAATAGTGAAGATGACCAGATCTCTTATAGGACATGGTGCTAGGAAAAGCAAAGTCAAACGTGGCAGTATCTGGCTGGCACCCACAAAACCTGAGAGAAACATATGCAAGACAATATTGCCCTTTTAAAGTTTTTGAACAAGAATGACTTTTGAAAGCAGTACCTATTGCACTAAGGAGACCATTCTAGACCATCCTGCAGAAAAGAAACTAAATGTCAACATATTAAAAAATAAAAATGTCGTTGCATCTTGGAGAAGTTTTAAGAGCTATCTTCCTATAAGAAGTAGGGTCTGTGAGGAAGTCAAAACTGACCACAGAACCTGGACACAAACAGAACATAGTTTACTTAAAGACCAGTGTACCTAGCCAGGGTCTAGTAATTGGCAGCAATTGCAATAGCCAGCAGAAGGTGCCAATATTAAAAGCTAGCAAATAACTCAAAGATGGAGAGAAGCATGGAAGGGCTTCAACACATGAGAGCACTATGGTGTCTATTCTCTCCTTCTACCTTTTCTTATGTGGCTCCCAGAGATAGAACTCAGCTCACCAGGCTTTCATGGCAAGACTATTCCCATCAGGCCATCTCATGGTCTTTCCCCTCTTTTTCTCCCTCCCTCCCTCCTTCCTTCCTTCCTTGCTTCCTTGCTCCCTC
>LOJH01063755.1:0-10684 GCA_001685095.1 Ellobius talpinus
AACCTTGAAATCACAGAGATTCACCTGCCTCTGCCTTCCAAGTGCTGTGATTAAAGTGGTGTGCCTTGGCTTTTATGTGGGTGTTGGGGATCTGAACTCAAGTCCTCATACTTGTTCTGCAAGCCCTTTACCCCCTGAGTCACCTGTGAAAACCCCAATATCTTATATTTCTTTAGACCAGATAGACTGTATATACACACATGAAGAACCAGTGTCTTCTGTGGAATGTTCTGGAATCACCTTCCCAGACATCTTGCAGTTTGGAAAGGACAGATGTCCATCACCTGGAGTTGTGAACCAAAAGGTCCATCAATGTCATTGATGTATGTCTACTTGAGAGTCAGGCTGGAGGTTCTAGGTAGCTTTGTAACTCTTAAATTCCAACTCTGAGGCTGGAACAGTATCTCAGTTAGTAGAGTGCTCACCTAGCATGCACAAATCCCTGGGTTCAATCCTCAACACCACATAAACCAGATGTGGTAGACACACCTGTAATCCTAGCATGCAGGAGGTGAAGGCAGGAAGATCAGGAGTTCAAAGTCATCCTTGGCTAAACTAGGAAACTGAAGTCAGTCTAAACTGAGAAGTTGGCAGAGTGATGTAGAGACGAGAAGATTGCTGCTATCACTATCTACAGTTTCCTATTTATACAAGTTCCCTACATGTCATGGCAAAAACTTGGGGTCACTTATACCTCCACATGTGACAGAGTTGAGGGGCTGACTTGATTTGATCATACTGATGATTTCCTTTGCTTAGGTCCACGCTAATTAAATAAGCTATTTTTTAAAACCATATTTTGTTTGTTCAGTTATTTTATGTCTTTGTGTGTAAATGCGTGTTCACTTGTGCATATGTGCAGGTACAGGTGGGTTTGGTAGTCAGAGGACAGCCATGTGTATTGTGAGATGCCATCCACCTTGGTTTTGGAGACAGGGTCTCTCACTGGCCTGGAGTGTACTAATTCAGCTAGGGATCTTCCTGTCTCTGGCTCCCTAGTGCTGGGATTACAAGCTCATGCCTCTACATTGAGCTTGTTTGTTTGTTTGTTTGAAAACATGGATTCTAGGGACCAAACTCAACTCTTTTGGCTTTACAAGGCAAACATTTTGCCAACTCAGCAATCTCCCTAGCCTTTGTCCAGTTATTTTAGGACAGAGAAAGTTGAAGCCAGATGCCATCTCTCCTCTGTTGAGTTTTCTCTCCCTGCGATGGAAGCATAGTATTGACAACATGGGGCGGGGTGGGTGAGAGGGGTGAGACCCATTTCTTGTCTTTAAGGACTTCACAACCCACAAAAGTGTCCTGTTGTTCAACAGCAAGAACCTAGGTCTTCATTTACTTTCAGCCTGTTCTCCAGCTAGCCAGGGGCCGTGGCAGGAGGGGAAGAAAAAGATGGGATGTTATATCAATTTCAGTGCCTTCTTAAGAATGACAGCAATGGGTCCTTCTGTTCTACCACGACACAAATGCAGGAACTGTTCAGAGGCAGCCAGACTTGTGACCTTGAGAGGAAAGGCACCTGCCATCTTGGAAAACGTTTATGCAGGGCACACACTCACCAGCTTACCGTTACCTTGCATTTTTTCTCTCGTGTCCCCATTAGGTGCGCGCAACCGGTAAATGAAGAATCTCTGAGCCTGAGATAGACCGATAGACATCTTGCAAAGAGCTAAACAGCACTCCAGGCTTGAGACCAGCCTTTTTCCCCCCAAAAGCTTTTAAAAACAGAGACTCAGTATGTGAAGAACTTAGCACAACGCCTGACACTTAGTGGGTCTTCAATCACTGCATATTAAACAAGGCCGGCTCAGTCACTAAGGTGTTTGCTTGCAACTCAGCACTCATATTTAAAAACCTGGGAATGGCAGCATGCTGTATAAACCTGGCTCTAGGGAGGTGGAGACAGGTGAATTCCTGGGGCTCCAAGGGATAGCCAGCCCAGCTTATTCTTGAGTTTAAAACATGACAGCTGGGGTTGTCGTCTGACACACATACATACGCATACACATAGATGCTCACACTCGTGCGCGCCCGTGTGCACGCACTCACACACGCACACATGCACGCACATACGCACACACACTCACACGCACACACACACGGAAATGTGAAGGTGCTGTGGAGATTTTTCTGCAAGGCGTTTTAACTGCAGCCCTTGCATATTTATGAGACGTGAGCCCACTGCACCAATTTCCTACATTACCAGCCTTAACCATTCTTTTTGCAAGCCATAAACAATTTTTTCATACAATCCATTTCTATTCTTATGAATGTCAGCTCGCGATTAAGCTGACTCCTGGCTAATTAGCCAAGTGCTATTCTTGGATGAAATTGGATGGCTGCAGTAAGAGCTGACTCATTATTTGAAATATGCTCTCTATTTAGGTGCCTGTTTGCGATTATATTACAGAATTTCTGTCTTTGATAGAACTATGCTGGTATTTTAGAGGAATAATTCACTCACATGTTAGGACGTCATCTGACTTTGTTTTAGCAAATGCTGTGATCAGAAACCTTGTACCAGCAAAAAAGTATCAATGACACGGAGATGCCAGGAGGAAGTCAAAACCAGCCTTTGAGCCCTGCCTTAGAAACCAGCCTTTTCCCAGAGACTTGGAAAGACAGCCCCATAAATAGCCCTTTCTCCTATTTCATCTTGATTGTGTCTTCCATCATTTTCATCTTCCTTTTATAGGCTCAGAGGTAGAATTGACTTCTTTTTTCACTTAGGCTTTTCTACATCTGTGCATTTTGTTTGACACTTATTTTCCTGTAACTAATATTGAGCCTTTGTCTGGTCCAGGAAGATGGTAAGTCAAATAGCCTTTTTTTTCTTTTTTTTTTTTTGCCACAAAATACCCTATAGAGTTGAAGCAGGGAACCTTGGGTTGGTTTGCTGAAAGAGTCAAGTGACTCAATTTCCCTATCTGGAATGGAACTGTTACCTCTTCATGTTCCACTCCACCCCCACTGATGACCCATGTTAGACATTTTTATGTATGTTAGTCACAGTATGATGCTGGAGTTTTTCATCATGACCATGTGAGGATATTTGAATTCTGAAATGTCTCTTGCGACAGTGTCAAACATAAAAAAGACAGACATGGCCCTAGAAAATCTAGTTTGAAATGTTGAATTGGGAAGCTTTCAAAACACACCTGGTCCTAGTTGTCTGTAGGCAGGTGTTGCTAGAAGTGATTGACAGGTTAGCCGTGCATCCCCAATGCAGCAGCATCCTTTCCCTGTGTCTCAGTTCCTTTTCCTGTTGCTGTGATCAAAAACACTCAGACAAATACAACTTAAGTATGGACTTCTCTTGGCTCAAGGTTGAGGGGTATGGTCCATCGTACTGCGGGAGTCTAGGCAGCAGGAACCTGAATTAGCTATGGTCCTTTGTGTTGGGGAAGCCAAGGCAGCAGGAACCTGAATTAGCTGTGGTCCACCGTGCTGGGGGAGTCGAGGAGGCAGGAACCTGAATTAGCTGCTGTCCATCGTGCTGGGGGACTCAAGGAGGCAGGGAGGCAGGAACCTGAATTAGCTGCCACATCATGTCCACACTGAGGAAGAGAGAGCAATGAATGCACATGGCTGTTGAGCTCGCTCTCCACTCACATAGTCCAGGATCCCAGCTTGGGGAGTGGTACTGCCTACAGTGGGCAGAGCTTTTAACATCGATTAACGGGATCAAGATAATCCCTCCAGGCCCAACTCTTGAGGTGATTCTAGATTCTCTCAAGATGACATTCACCACCACAACCAGTGTGTGCCATCCACCACGGTAATGGAGGAAGGAAGAAGGCACACCCTGTGCTGTCAGGCTTCCAGCTGCTGACTGAACATCGCTTGGGTTGTCTGGCAGTAGATGAGAACTAAGGCTTGCCTGGAATATCCCGAATCAACACAGCTACTTAATCACTGCTTTTGTCTATATTTTCCAGAGAAAAATAGCTTTAATTTCTAATTGTCATCAAAGTCCTTGAAGACAATCTGAGCAACAGACGTCCATCCCAGAAGCAGAAAACAACTGGTGTTTGGAATGCCTTCAGGCAGAGAGAAGACTCAGTAAACTGGTTAAAGCCAGTTTTGGGGAAACTCTTTCTCTTACTCAGATAGGCAGACAGATGCACATACGTACTGTTGGAAACAAGAGGAAACATTGGAATGTGTTCAACTCACCAGTTATCAGGGGAATGCAGAATTAGCTTACAATAAGAGTCCATCTTCCTACCCCCTTCATTAAGAAAACACTAACATTTGTTGGGTGCAGAAAGAATCCTTATCTATTGCTGGAGGGAATGTAAACTGCCAGTGCAGCCGCTATGGGAATGAGTATATAATAGGGCTTGGAGAGATGAGCCCATGGTCAAGACCACTGACTGCTCATCCAGAGGACCTGGGTTCAATTCCCAGAACTCACATGGTGGCTCAGAATGATGTGTGACTTCAGTTCCAAGGGACCCAATGCCCTCTTCTGGCCTCAGCAGGCTTCTGGCATGCACATGGTGCACAGACATATATGCATGAGAACACTCATACACATAAAATAAAAATTTTTAAAGAGTAGAATTCATAAGATATGACTGGCCAGCATTAAAAAAAAAACAAACCAAAACAAAAAGAACAAAAATCTGAAAATAGACCTACTGTGTGACCCAGGCACAACACTCACAGATATTTTCTTAAAGGACTCCCAAGTCACCATGTCCCAGAGATAACTACATGTTCACTACAAATAGCTGAGCTGTAGAGCCAACCTCAACAGAGGAATCGGGCATGAAAATGAGGCACCTACACACAGTGAAATTCTATCAAGCCATAAAGAAGAACTAAATTATGGTGTTTGCAGGAGAATGGATGCAACTGGAGATGATTATTATATTAAGCATATTCAGTCAGTCTATATTTTTCTTTCATTGTGGAGCCTAGATTTCATAGAGATGCCTGAAAGCCTATGTGTCTATATGAGGTGAAAGGAAGAACAAAACTGTCTAGGGAGATAAAGGGACTAACTGGTTAGGGCAGGGGAGGAAAGAAGAGAGGGTGGGCTCAATATGCAATATATACTTGTATGAAAACTGTCCTTATGTGGTTAAGAGCATTGACTGCTCTCGCAGAGGACCTGGGTTCCCTTCCCAGTGCCCAGATGGGTGGCTCACAGATGTCTGTAACTCCAGCTCCAAGTGATCTGATGCTCCCTTCCATCTTCCCCAGGTACCTGCACACGTGTAGTAGACTCACACAAACACACAAATGAGAAAAATCTTTTCAAAAAGTTGTTATGTAACAGTGTCGTGTACAATGAATATATACCATTTTAAAAAAATAACCGCTGGCATCTATTTTATGTCACTAGCCAGAGTAGGCTGACTTAAAACGTGGGCTCCATGTCCTTCTGGAAGAGCATTTGGTCCCCTTGGGGTAGGCTTGCTTCTGGAATAGTCATCTTTGGAGTGTGGTGGTTGGGAGTGTGATTTCTGTGCATGGGGACAGATCTCCAAGATACTCTGGCAAGCTGCAGGCACTGACTTACTCACGATGCTGTTGTGCCTTGGAGAGTTGGGCATCCGCCCTGTTGAAGCTTGCTGTTTTCGCTCCCTGGAACCTTCCGAGGGCCCTCACTTTCTGGAAGTTTCTTTTTCTAATTTGCAACATGGAAAGCTAAGTTGTTCCCTTCACGACTGCATATTAACCCTCCGCGTGCATGCACTGACCTTTGTTTAGCAGATGGCACCGGGTTAATTGCTACACCGCAATTAACTTCCTTCCGCACTTCTGAAATATCTTCACAACAAATCCACCAGTACTTTGTGGTATCAGGAGAAGATTCTAGTCTTGTGAGGGCCTCAGACTGCTGGCAGAGGGGGGGTGGGGTAATGTCAGACATATTCGGAAACAGGTAAAAAAAATCATTACAAATTGAAGGGTGTCTAAAGATTTGGTGGCAGACAGCTGGTGACGGAGGAGCTCAGGATGGGCTTGTTTGGAGCTGTGTCTGTGAAGATGACGTTGGCCTTGCACCGGGGGCGGTGTGATAAGGTGGTGGAGAGCCGCTGGGATCATTACTCTCATTCTAAGCTTGGCAGGAGCTTGTGCGAAGGGGAATAATGAGCCAGAGTAGGCTTGAGTTTGGTTGGTAGAGAGGGTGAAGCTGAAGGCACTGCTGGGAGGCTGGGGGATTTCTGCTGTGCACAATAGGGTGCTTGAGCCAGGCGCTTTAGATGCTGTCAATCCCAGTGGGATGTGAAGCAAAGGACTGGAAGCTGTGAAGTGAGAGAGTCTTGTGCTTATGGTCTTTCAAGTCTGCACTGATGGCTTCAGAGGTGTGAACTGGATTATGTTGAGAGCCAAGAGACGGGAGGCTGAGACAATAAATAGCTCGCTTGGTAAAGCGGTTCTTAAGCATGCATGAGGGTCCTGAATTTGATCTCCAGACCCCATGTAAAAAGCTGGGTATGGTGGCACCTGCTTTTAAACCTTGTGGAGACAGGAGCAATCCTTGGACTTGGTGGTCTTCCAGCCTTGACTACTTGGTGAGCCCCAGGTCCAGTGAGAGACCCTGCCTCAAAAATCAAGGTGGATGGCTCTTAAGAGACACCTGAGGTTGAGCTCTGGCTTCTACAGGTGTACAAATGCACACAGACAAAGACACACACAGACACCCCCACACATATATCCCCCCATAAACACATGCATAGATAACTCACATGTACACATAGAAAAATTCACACACACACACACACACACACACACACACACGTTGAAGTTTTTCCAGGGGGAATTGAGACAAAAGACACAGACTGAGACAACTTCAATTACCTGTCACAGAGGGTGACCCAGGAGAAGAGGCTGGGAAGGGGTGAATGGGGATCCCAGGGGAAAAGCAACTGCATGTGACCTCTTTTGTTCCAGGAGCAGCTCAGGGAGACTCACCAGAGATGCCAGACAGAGCTAGGAGCAGACGACCATGATCATGCAGAGACATGTCTGGCTGGTCCTGGAGACTGCTGCAGCCTCAGGCCAGGGAGGCTGAAAGATGGATACGGAAGTGGAGATAGCTTCTAGAACGTTTCTCCAGGAAATTAGAAGAGGTCTAGACAGTGGAAGTAGAGAAAAGGGAAATGAATCAAGATTAAAAATAGTATTTTTGTATATGGAGTGTTTGCCTGTGTGTTTGTCTATACACCACAAGCATGCAGTGCCCATGGAGGCCGGAAGAGGTCATCAGATCTCCTGGAACTGGAGTTACAGATAGTGAGCCACTGTGTGGGGTGCTGGAAATTGAACCCAGGTCCTCTGGAAGAGCAGCCAGTGCTCATAACAAATAATCTACCTCTCCAGCCCTGGGATATTAATTTTTAAGTATACAAAATACCAGAACATTACTGTTAGTCAGATCCTCAGATAATAATAGGATGATCTGTTCCACTCAATTTAAGAGAGAAATCAAGCAAAAATACTTTCCTGAAAAGATGGCGTGTAGTTCAGAGAAACTCTGTGCACTGGAAGAGCAGGTGCTGGATCTTCACCTCCAGAAAGGTAAACACATAGAAGCTCCTTTGGAGAAAATATGGATGGGAGGGAGAGGATTAGAGAAGCGAGCTTGGTGACTGGGGACATACGAGATGAGGCGTCTTTAGGATGTACCTGCGGGGGGGGGTACTGTATGTGAGGCACCCTCAGGATGTGCTGGGGTTGGGGAGTGGAATGCATGCATACTGTGGTTTGCTTCATATGTGTGTTCATTTTCATTGCTGATGATGTATGTTTACAAACTCCATGCTCTACGGACTGGACTGTTCAAGTATTCTTGACTGTGAATTCTGCTCAGGTGACCCCAGGCCAATGGAGGTGGGACTCTTCTACAGTTAGAATGTGCTTTCTGCATGCATCTGGCTGTTGTAGGCATTCAGTTTCATGGAAATGTAGGAGTGGGGTCCTGTTTCCTGGCTTCCCACTCCTGAATAAGTCAGTCATATTTTCTCTTCCTCTCCCCTAAGCTGGTTGTCTTTTTCTCTTTTGATGATCGTGGGTTCACATTGCTAATCCAGGACAATCACCCTAACACAATTAGATCCAAAACAGCCTATTCATCTGCAGTGTCAGCCTGGCCAGTAGTGACATTTGCAGAGATGATTGTCACACACTCACCGTCCCTGGACTCTAGGATGATGACAGGGTAGTCTTTGGGTTGTGGAAGAGAGACAGTGTGGGGTTGGGGGTGTGTGTTTGGAGGTCACCTTGTGGGTGTCATCGTCAGGCACTGAGTACTCCAGGAACCTGGAAGCTGCTCACCAAGAGTCCACTGAAGTGATGCTGGGAGACACCGGAGCTCAAGGGACACAGAGCCGACAAGTGTGGCCATGAATCGAGTGAGAGAGTGAGTCAGGACTCAGGTGACATCGAGGAGGGAGCCCCCTGATTGCTCTTGAAGGGATGGCGCCTGTGCTTGACAGTGTGCTTTTGTATACAGGTCATTTCTCCAGGGACCTAACAACTTATTCTCTAGGCCAAGTGTAAGCACCTTCCTTAGAGAGGGAGTGAGCGTCTTGTTGAGTCTACTCTCGGATACTGGTTCTTTTCCTTCTGAAAACTATAAATAAATCTTTCTACATCCCATGTCTTAACGGCTGTGGCTTTATATAAAGGTATTATTGGTTTGAGTTTCTGTCCCCAGCCTCCTTGTTAGAAACTGCATTTTTTTTTCCTGGAGTCTTCCCGTTAATTCAGTTGCAGACTTCATGCCATCAACAGCGATGTTAATGTACTACTTTTGCTCTTCCTATTTCTTTTATGTTGCTTGGGGCTGAATTTTTATTTAGGAATAATTTTGACTTGCTTTAAAGGAAAATTTTAGACATGATCCAAGATCATAGACCATTGTATAGATACAGGTGTGTGTATATACATATATTTTTTCTTCAATTTATTAATATACATATATAAATATATACTAGACATTTTTCTTCAATTTATTAACATAGTAAATGAGAAATTAGTCAATGTTTTAAATTGGTTTGATTATTCATTGGATACTACTTAGTCATTCCACAAAATCATATTATTTAGACTTTTAAAAATATAACCTAAGAACAATCTTGACACAGTTTTATTAAATTTTAAGATGTTTAAAATGACATGTAGATGAGTGTTTACTTGCATGGATACCTGTGCACCATGTGTGTGCAATGTCTGCAGAAGCCGGAAGTGCAAGGATCCCCTGGACCTAAAGTCACAGCCCGTTGTGAGTGGCCATGTCAATTCCAGGAATGGAATTTCTCTTCTTCTTCAGGAGGAGTGAGTACTCTTAATTGATGAACCATCTCTTCAGCCACTTAGCATTTCACAGTTTTAAAAAATAAGGGAACAATATTTCAGATTTCTTAAATTGTTTTCAAAATCAAGAATTCAAGGCAGTCTAGCCTGGACTAAGTGAGACCCTGTCTCAACCAACAAACAGGTAAATAAGACTCATTTTCGTCCCCACTTAGTGATACTTTTCCCTCCTTTCTCTTGCTTCATAGTTCTCTCGTTTATTTTCCCTATGCCCCTTCCTAGACCTGCGATACCAGGATGATGGTGGCAGAGGCTCTCTTCTGAGTCTTAAGGATGGGCTCTTATTTGCTGACCTACGCTCCTCCCCATTCCAGCCTAGGTCAGCCTTGGTCAGCTGAGGTCTTCTTTTCTTCCCTTTTTAATACAGCTTCATTCCCTTCTTTGGAATTGCCTCTCCCCTGGTGTGTGTTTTTAAAATGTACAGTTTCCTAGAAACATTCCCCTCTTCTCCAGATTTCCAAATTTATTAGCATGGACCTGCGCACGTGTTTTTCCTTTAAACTTCCATGCACGCGCTCTTTGCTCACCCTCCTCTCTCAGGCTGGAGCCTCGTCTTTTGTATTTCTACTTGTCTGTCCTACATTAGGCTAGCAGGGAGCTTGTTTTTCTTTTATCACTGGCCGTTCTGAAGGATTCATTTTGAAAAACATCTCCCTAGGGACTGAGACCCTCTTTCTAGGTGAACCCCTTAGGGACTGAAGAAGCATCCAGAGAGACTCCCCGCTGCTGGAGCAGACTCAGTCTCTCAGCAGGACTGGCCCTGCTTCTTTGCTTTTGCCTCTCAGCACCCGCCAGGCCCTTGTGGGCTGCTCTTCAGTTGGTCTTTCAACATGCCCACGGGTCCTCTTCGCTGAGTGAGGACGTGCCAGCCAGCCACAGGGTGGTTTTATTTATAACGTGACCCAAGATGTCCCTGTAGACTCTGTGGATTTCCAAGCAACTGGCTTGAGGGCGTTGCGTCCTTCCTATTTTAAAAATAAAGTATAGCTGGAGTTTAGGCCAAGCATTTCTTCAATCTTACTTAGTCTTCAGGGATTTACTGATAGTTCCTGTGACCATTTCTGCTTGTCTTTGAAGATCTGAGCAAGTTTGTTGTCTGTACATTTTGGGAAGTGGTCTCGAGAGAACTGTTAACTTTGCTCTATTATCCTGGCTCTCCGCAGCTCTTCCCTCCTCCATTCCTTCACACCTCCTCTTCACTTCTCTCCTCCCCTCTTCCCTTCTCTCCATCTTTATCCCTTTCTTCCCTCCGCCCCCTAATCTCATCCTCTGCTCCCTCTTTCCTTCTTCCTTACTTCCTTACCCTTCCTCTCCCACCTCCCTTCTTGCATCCCACCTCCCCTCCTCC